>ML293520.1:0-24277 GCA_005239495.1 Nicotiana undulata | reverse complement strand
AGTATTTTGATACTACTTCTTGAAAATGAAATATTGTTTTTGGGTCGAGAACCCGGTATAATTGTGGCCTGAAGGGTAAATTGAGAGTGTCTGACTGAGTGAGGCTGCTGGCCTATATTTGTGAGGATGATATGATATGAGTGAGGCCGCGGGCTTATATTGTGTGTGATTTATGCTATGCTGTGGCTTATTATAGCGCTTGGGCTGTAGGAGCCCCTCCGGAGTCTGTAACACACCCCTAGTGAGCGCCGATACCGATTGAGTGATGCCCGCGGGGCTTATGATGAGTGATGGTGAGGATGCCTGATGGGCAGAGTGATTGTGAGATTGCCTGATGGGCAGGGTGATTGTGAGATTGCCTGATGGGCAGAGTGAAAGATATTGTGATGAGAATTGATTATGGCATGTGGGGAAGTTTTATGAAGATTTTTACTGAGTTTCAAACTATGATTTACTTCGTTTTCAAACTGGTTTTACTGAGAAATTTTATTGAGATATACTGATATTGCACTTGTTTTCAAGGGATTTCTGAAAACTAATTTCGAACTTATAATTGATGAATGTTACATGGTGACTTGGTGTTTAACTGGTTTTGTGGAATTGTGTATCTGTTATGTGTGTTATATTACTCAAACTGTGATTTATTTTCATTACTACTGAGTTGGCGTACTCATAAAGACTCCTTGTGCCTCTGCGTACAGATCCAAGTACTAGCTCGCAGCAGTAGCTGACGCAGGTTCGGTAGCAGTATTCACGGGATTTTCGAGGTAGCTGTCCAGCGTCCACAGCTTCTCCATTTCCCTTATTTATTTAATATTAGCATTTGATTCAGAGACATATATTATAGTTTTAGCAGAGTTAGATTTATTTATTCTTAGATGCTCATGACTTTGACTAAAGTTCTTGGGAGGTTTGTTAGGCTGCTATTGGGACGCTAGGACTTAATTATATTATTTGTGCTATGAGTGCATGCTTATTATTAAATTGTGAACTGTTATAATTGAACAAAAGCGTAGAAATGTGATGTTTGGCTAGCCTAGTTCCACGATAGGCGCCATCACGGCCTGGTAGGATTTGGGGTCGTGACAGTTTACTCTCGCGGCTAGGATTAAAAGGGTGTTAGTTACTCCAGATGATGACAAGGATTGAGGGTGGTATGTCCGGTATGTTGTTGCCCCTACTGCAGGTTTAGTAGGTGAAGAAAATCTCCCCTTCCTTGAGAAGTGGAACTTTGCACGTGAGTACAGTTTTGCTCACTTTCCTTTTCTTCGTTTTTCATAAACTGTCAGTACCGTGACTGTTTCTTTTCCTTTTGCAGCAACCATGGGAGCCGTCGTGAATGTCATCGGTTTCCATGATTGGGTAGAAAAACTTTTGTTAATCTCTCTTTTAGAAGAACGTTCTTGGAGATACCTCTCTTTGAGGTTTGGTTGGAAGGTGAAAACCCATGGTAAGTGAGGTTTTTTTTTACTTCTTCCCTTTTTGAGCTTTATCTGATCCCTTTCATTTGGTAGGGTTTTCTGTTCGTAGGATTTCTGCTGCGGCTGTGTCCGCTTCAAAGCTGTCCCTGGCTAAGGAGATCATTGTTGTCTCTTCCTCGTCGAAAAGGAAGGCAAGTGGGTCCAGGACCTTAGAGGATGAAGAAGAACAAGAGGAGGGTTCGCTGGTCCATAGATCACGTAGGAGGAGGGTTGTCTCTGACGATGAATCTGCACCCGTTGCTGATCCTCCCGTGCCTAAATCAGAACTTTCCGCTCCCGAAGATGCAACTCCCTCTCCTGTTCGTGAGTCCATTGATCACCTGTTCCAATAATGTTTTGGTACCATTTCTGATGAAGCCCTTCTTGTTGTTTTCTCACCTCCTGCTTCTGCGGAACTTTCGTTTATTGCTCCCATTGATGTTTCTGCTCTCATTGTTGTTTCTGCTCTCATTGCTTTTTCTTCTCCTCAACCTACTCCGCTCGTAGTTCCTTCACCCTCCCCCACTTTCGTGCCTTCTACTGTTGAAGCAGGGTCTTCCAGCAGGGGAGATGAAGCAAGTTACAATAGAGGTTCCTGCGGTGGGCAGCCTCTTGAAAAGGTCGGGCTAGGCTTATGTGGTTAAAGTCATTGATAGGCCCGGCTGAGAAGTCTAAGCTGGAAAGCCACAGCTCCTAGACTTGGATGAACGAGATTGTGGACTCGTCCTCAAAGGTAAAACTTGCTCTTCTTTCATATGCATTTATATATATTATTACTGTATCTAATTTATCTTTTAATATAGATCAACCTTATAGGCACAGAGTTAATGAAGAGAGTCTTTCAAATGGAGCAATCAACAAATGACTTCCATACGGAGGCTGATAATTGGAAGGAGAAGTAAGAGATCCTACAGCTTGATATAGAGGCAATAGAGGAGGAGAAGTGTACCTTGGAACAACAGATCAAGGTTATTGCAGCGGAACTAGCCATAGAGAGGGCGTATTCGAACCAGGCAGGCAAGGACAAAAATATCTTGGAATCTTCCTTTGCGTTTGTTGGACCAGAAGGAGGCATACTCTGGTGAACTTGTTCAATTGCTCACCCAAACCCAACAAGACCTCCGTAACTCTTCAGAGAAGGTCCAGTTTCTGGAAAGATTCCTTTCTCCTTTACAGGCTTCTCATGATGTTGTCGTGGCTGAGAGAGATGAGCTAAGAGCCGAAGCTGAACAATGGGAGAAAGACTACGAGGCTATTGAGGACAAAGCAATTGTCGATGTTAGTTGGGCTTATTTGAATGCCCGTCTTGACACATTGACGGAAATGGGCCAAGAGAATTTTGACTTGGAAGCCGAAATTGCTAAAATCAGAGAGACGATTGAAAAGTTTCAGCAAAGTCAGAATTTCTCTTCACCTGAAGCCGAGGTCCCTGCTGCTCCTGTCTCGCCATATCAAGCCGCTCCTTCTGCCAGCAAAGACAATCCCCCATCTAGTGAAAGAGTTTAAGGAATTTGATCTTCTTCTTTTTTATTTGGAACAATTGGTGGTTACCCTTGGTCCCATTGGGGGTAAAGTTTGGTCCTTTTTAAGTCCCCAACTGACAACTTAGGAGCAACATTTGTACAAACAAATCCGGCTTAGACTAAGTTAATACTTAGTTTTTTGCCGTAATATATCAATATTAATATTAGCATGACTTTTGATTTCTTTGACTTTTTGTTTCACTCTTAAGTCTTTGCATGCTTTCTTTTGAGGTTTTTGGTTTACCTCTTAGTTTTTTACTTTGCATTGAAAAATTCTTAGATTTATCATACTTTTTCGTAACATGCATGATTTATAAAAGAGGGCCCTTTTTTGATCGACACTTAATGAAGCATACGTCTCAACTTCATAATGGTGTAAATGTACAAAAGAGAAATAGGAATTTCATATGTTTTTCTTAACAATGTTTTGAATAAAGTCTTTGTATTGTTTCGAGCTTTCGTAACATTTTAAATGTGTTTGAGTATCGTCTATAACTCTTTTGCAACTGTTTTTCTCGCAACAGATTTGGTATAAATATGAGGGTATGAATTTGTACCCGTAATTGTTTTCCTTTGCAACAGTTTCTGAATAAATACAAGGGTAAAGCTTTTTCATCCCTAACTATTTTTATTCACAACAGTTTTTTGAATAAGTACAAGGATAATGCTTTTTTATCCATAACTGTTTTCATTTACAACAGTTTTTGAATAAGTACATGGATGTGCATTTTTAGCCGTAACTAATATTCTGCCTTTAACCTAAACATTTGTTTACATTTACGAATATGTTTTTTTGAAGGTTTCTGAATCAGGCTTTGTGTTTTTGTCCTTGGCTCTTTGATTTTGCTCATATACTTGACTTGTTGGGAAGATGGATCTTCAGGATTGAGCTTTGACTTTTTTGATAGTATTCTTTGCTTCTTCTTTGCCTTCCATACTGTATAGTCCCCCAAGTGTTTGAGCTTTGAAGAATGCAATCTCGCGCACTTGACTATTCCTTCCTTGTGGTCCTTTTCCTAAAAAGGAAAACCATACGGGACTCGAAGGTATATAGTTTAGATGATAATTGCTTAACCCTTAAAAACGTCCATCAGAAAGTTGTAACCCTAGACCGAGAATTCAGTTACTTCCTCGTGTCTATGCATATCATCATCTGGTGATGGATTAGCTTTTTTCCTATCATCTAAAATGGTTAGTATAATTTTAACTATACAAAAGTAAAATCGAACGTAATGATACCTGACAGGGGGTATTCCTTTTACTTAGAAGTAATACTTCTTCAAATGAACAGCATTCCAACTGGTTGGTAAGTTTCTGTCGTCCATAGTCTCTAGCTCATAAGCGCCTTTTCTAGCAATGCCACGGACTTTGTAAGGTCCTTCCCAATTTGGATTTAGCTTTCCTGCACCGGCTTCCTATGTCGATTGGAAGACTTTTTAAGAACGAAGTCCCCAATTTTGAAATATCTTAGGTGAGCTTTTCTGTTGTAATACCACTCTATAATTTGTTTTTGGGCTGCCATACGTAATAATGCAGCTTCTCTCCTTTGCTCGAGTAAATACAGATTTGTCCTCAACTCGTCGTTGTTCACTTCTTCTATTGTTGTTGTGAACCTCGTGCTTGGTTCGCCTATTTCCACCGGTATCAAAGCTTCTGAACCATAAACAAGCGCGAATGGAGTTTCTCCCGCGGCTGTTTTTGCGGTAGTTCTGTAAGAACTTAGTACTGCAGGTAGCTCGTCAGGCCAATTTCCCTTGGCTTTTTCCAACCGTTTCTTTAAGTTGTTGACAATGACTTTGTTTGTCGACTCGGCTTGCCAATTAGCCACGGGGTGATATGGTGATGAAGTGATTTGTTTGATTTGCCAGCTTTCGAAGAATTCTGTGATTTGTGAGCCTATGAATTGCGGGTCATTGTCACATACGATCTCCTTTGGTATTCCAAAGTGGCATATTATGTGTCTCCATATGAAGCTTTTCACTTCTTTTTCTTGCACCTATTTAAAAGCGTCTGCCTCTACCCATTTTGTGAAATAATCTGTTAACACGAGTAAGAACTGTACCTTTCCTTTAGCTGGGGAAGAGGTCCCACTATATCTATGCCCTATTTCATGAATGGCCATGGTGACACCACTGGGTGGATTAACTCTGCTGGTCGATGCATATTGTTAGCATATCATTGACATTTGTCGCATTTAGCTACGAAATTCTCAGTGTCTTCTTCCATTTTAGGCCAATAGTACCCTGCTTTGATTAGGGTTTTGACTAAGGATCTCTCTCCTGCGTGGTTTCCGCAGTGTCCCTCGTATACTTCTTTCATCACGTACTCTATTTTATTGGTTCCAAGGAAATTTTCTAGGGGACCTCCAAACATTTTGCGGTATAAAGCATCACGAACTAGGCAGTACCGTGCAGCTTTCCGGCGAAGTGTTTGAGCTGCTTTTTTATCTTCAGGTGCGGTACCATTCTACAAAAAGTTTACAATTGCGTTTCTCCAATCTCAGGTTAAATTGTTAATTACCTCATTTTGTCCGGGTCGATTGTTGAATGAAATAAGTGTATCGCAATTGCATTGTCTTTATTCGTTACGTCGGTAACTGCTTTGAGGTTAACCAATGCATCCGCTTCTACATTTTCCTCCCTGGGTATTTGCATAACCTTCCATGACTGGAATTGTCTTACTAGGTCTCGTGCCTTTTCCAGATATTGCTGCATCCGAGCCTCTCTAACGGTATAAGTCCCCTGTATCAGGTTTACCACTAGTTGAGAGTCACTTTTGATCTCGATCTTCTCAATTGAGAGTTCTTGTGCTAGTTCAAGCCCTGTAGTGACAGATTCGTACTCTGCTTCATTGTTAGTTATGGGATAACATTTAATAGTTTGTCGTATCTTTTCACCCGCAGGTGATATTAGAACGATTCCCAAACCGACTCATTTTATATTAGAAGAGCCGTCAGTAAATATGGTCCATATTCCTAGATTAACCCCGTTGAAGATTTGTAATTCTTTTTCCACTTCAGGGATTATGCTAGTATTAAAATCAACGACGAAATCAGCTAAAATTTGAGACTTTATTACAGTCCTAGGCTGATATATTATGTCATGTTCGCTTAATTCTATTGCCCACTTAGCTAATCTCCCTGATAACTCTTGTTTATGCAAAATATTTCTCAGTGGATATGAGGTCACAACAGTAATTGGGTGACATTGAAAGTACGGTCTTAACTTTCTAACTGCCATGATTAGAGCTAAGGCTAATTTTTCTAGATGAGTATATCTAGTTTCAGCATCTAATAAAGACTTGCTTACATAATAAATTGGAGATTGTTTACCTTTGTCTTCTCTTACCAATACTGCAATTACGACAATTTCTGTAACGACAAGATAGACATACAGCCTTTCCCCCTCCTTTGGTTTAGACAACAGCGGGGTTTTGATAGATAGGCCTTTAGATCTTTGAGAGCATGTTGGCATTCTTCAGTCCATTCGAACTCATTCTGCTTTTTTAGAACTGAAAAGAATTTAAAACTCTTCTCCGAAGACCTGGATATAAATCTTCCTAAGGCTGCAATTCTTCCTATTAGCTTTTGAACTTCTTTTTTGCTCATAAGTGTATCAGGTATTTCATCAATAACTTTAATTTTAGCAGGATTTACTTCTATACCTCTATTTGATACAAGGAAACCAAAAAACTTACCTGATTCAACGCCAAAGGCGCATTTTCTGGATTTAATTTCATGTTATACCTGTGCAGGATTTCGAAGGTGATTGAAAGATGTTGGAAATGATATTCTGTTTGTGTTGATTTCACCAGCATGTCATCAATGTATACTTCCATTGTTTTCCCCAGATGTTCCTGGAACATCTTGGTCACTAGCCTTTGATACGTGGCCCCAATATTTTTCAGGTCAAAAGGCATCACTTTGTAACAATAAGTCCCCCTCTTCATCGATCACTTGGTTCTTGAATGGTCATTGATTTATTTTCTTTTGCTTGACAGGCACGAATGATAGATCTTCATTTAGTTTATGAGTCATCACTTCTGGAGGTATACCTGTCATATCTGAATGGGATCAAGCGAAACAATTTGCGTTAGCTTTTAAATATTCAATTAACTCACCTCTTCTCGCGGGTCTTAGCCTCGTGCCTATATAAACTTTTTTTCTCAGGATCCTGTTCGAACAGTGGTATAGCTTCGAGCTCCTCAGTAATTGTTTTGATATGCTCGTCTTCTTCTGGCTCCTGAATGACATCGGGTATAGAATCCATGTCCGTATGTTTTGATGTTGCCTCCGTGGTGATTTGGTTCACCTTCTCGTGGCTATCTTCTTCCATACCTGTTTGGATTACTTCCTCGTCTTTTGATTCTCCCGCTACCTCTTTTTTGTTAGAGTGTACTACTGAATATATATTCCTTACGGTCTGATAATCACCTCGAATCTGTTGAATTCCCCATTTGGAAGGGAATTTAATTACCTGATGTAAAGTAGATGGTATTGCTTCCATATCATGGATCCATGGTCTCCCCATGATTACATTGTAAGCCATATCAGTATCAATCACTTGGAATTTCGTGTTTTTGATTACTCCTTCCACATAGGTACTAAGCTCAATTTCTCCTTTTGTTATGACTGTAGAGTTGTCAAACCCAGATAAGGCTCGTGCTTTTGGGATTACTCGATCCTCAATTATCATTTCTTCCACAACTCTCAACAAAATGATATTGACTGAGCTACCTGGATCAATCAACACTCTTTTTACGTTATTGTCATGTATAAGAAGGGATATTACCAGTGCGTTGTTATGAGGAAACATCAATCCGTTGACATCTGCGTCGTCGAATGATATATTGTCTGCACCCATGGCTTCACGAATCCGCTTCCCCTGTGTAATTTTGAATTTGGTTGTTCTTTTTAAAACTACTATGTTCGTCTCTTCTCCTCCGTGTATCACATTTACCATTCTCTTCGGAGACGGTGGCTTTGGGGGATCTTGCCTGTTCTTCATATATGCTTGTTTACCTTTTTCACTAAATAGCTCTGTTAGATAGCCCTGTTTTAATAACCGTTCCACCTCACCTTGCAATAACCTGCAATCAAATGTTCTGTGTCCATGATCGTTATGGAATTCGCACCAGAAGTTTGGATTCCTTCTATTTGGATTCGATCTCATTTTTTTGGGCCACCGAACTTTATCGCCCATGTTTCTCAGTACTGTAATTAATTCAGAAGTACTTACATTTAAGTTGTAGTCTCCAATTCTTGCATTACCTCTATTTCGTTCATCCCGATCTTTTCTGGATCTTGATGAGGATGATCTCGTATCTCTATTTGATGGTTTATATTCTGAACGTGTGTTTTCAAATTTGGAATGAGTCTCTCGTCCCGAAGGTCCCATATATGGATCGTACATGTTCTTACATGTTCTCCTTTCTAGTTCGGAGCATCTAGAACTGGTTCGATCTTCAGCTCTTGGTTGAGCAATGGTGTCTTCTCTATTCGTAACTTGGTGTTGTACCGGTTATAGACATCGTTCCATGTCGTGGCTAGGAATTCTCTCAAGCTTTCCTTGAGTCTTCTCGTGGCTTCTGAGCTTCTATCATTTAAATTGCTTGCAAATGCCATTGCTGCCCAATTGTCAGGTACCCTTAGTAGCAGCATTCTTTCTCATTGAAACCTGTCTACAAACTCACGAAGCAACTCCGCGTCTCTTTGTTTTATTTTGAATATGATTCCCTTCTTGTTTTTTTACTTTTTGTGCACCAGAATGTGCTTTTATAAAAGAATCTGCAAGCTCAGCAAAAGAGTCAATAGAATTTTCGGGTAGAAGAGAATACCATGTTAGCACTCCTTTGGTGAGTGTCTCTCTGAACTTCTTGACCAGTACTGATTCAATTTCTTGTTTAGTCAGATCGTTGACTTTTACACATGTAGTAAAAGCAGTTACATGATCACATGGATCGGTTGTCCCATCGTACTTTAAAATATCGGGTATTTTTAATTTCTTGGGAATAGGCAAGGGTGCAACACTTGGCTTCCAAGGTTGTTGAGAATATCTATCAACGTCAATGCCCTTGAAGACAGGTGGTACTCTAGGAATTTGTTCGATTCGATCGTTTTGTTCCTTCACCTGTTTCAACAAGGTTAGTAATATAGATTGTAATTCCGGATTATTGGACATACCTGGTCTTGCTTCAAGGGACTCATTTAGAGTGCCTCTACTTCCTGAGTTTGCTAATCCGAATTGTGGATTTTCCACAGTTGCGGTGTTGTTAGGAGGAGGTGTGGGTGATACAACTGGTAGTCCCCTCATGAAAGCTTGTAAGGCTTGAGTCACATATTCACCAACCATTTGTCTTACAGGGTCTTGTTTTCCTGTTTGTTCGTTTCCAATGTGATTATTGTTTTGAGTCATATATCTCTCTAGGGATTGATCCCTTGAGCCTCGTGGGGATCCTAAATGTGATGGAACTGGAGTTACAATTCTCTGTTGGTTGTTGTCATTGGCGTTCGACATAATTCACAGAATGTTGTTTGAAAACAACAAAAACTATCAGATTCCCGGCAACGGAACCAATTTGTTTAACCAAAGAATTAGATTCTTTGCCAAATCGTTTTTAAGAAGAACTCGGGTTTCTGATATTCAAGAGAATATACAAATAATTGTAAATAGATTCGTCAATAGAAAGCAGTAAAGATGCGTAAAAGTAAGTATATTTCAATAGTGGTTCGAACGTGTCTTTACAAGTTATATTTTACTCCCTTATATAGGGAATTTCCTAATATAACGTATACTCTTTTCAGTGATTGAGCATTAATGACTAATAATGGCATTGATGTAACGTTATAATGATTAATCGTAACTATTGCGTGAATATTTATGTAACGTTTGGCTCATTGATTGAAGATCCTCAAATCTGCCCTTTATTCCGCCTTGATTCATTCTGACCATGTCTCTTCATCTCCTCAATTAGATTGAGATTCCCGTATCTGATTACCTCGTGGGTATGTTGTTCTGTTCCTCTTTGTCTCGTACCTCTTCGTAAAGTCTCGTCCAGTTGTCATATTTTCATTGCTCCACAGATTGCTTAGTCATCATAATTAATACATGTGTGAAGCCTATTTTTACCAATACACTCCTCCCCCAATGGAATATTTCTGAGGGCCTTGTTGTTAAGATCCACTAGGTACCTAAAAGCAATTCACACAAAAAATTATAAAAATGGAAGGAAAGAAAAACAAAATACACAAATACTTAGATATATAGCTAAGACCGTCTAACTCCCCGGCAACGACGCCAAAAATTAATTGGGTCCAAGCCTACACTACTATTGAGTAGTGAGGGTGGTCGATGCAGTTTTAACCCAACTAGGCCGGGATCGAATCCACAGGGAGCTAATATTTGGAATTGGGTTTGTATCTAATCTAGATGCGGGTTTTGAATCTAATTACACTTCCACAAGTTTGGGTTTGATTTCTACTTCTAACTTTACTCTAAAGATTGCAATAATTGAAACTAAGGACAATATTTTTGTTGTTATTTTTCAAGTGTTTAAAAGAGACTAGGATCGTGACTTCTACCTAGGTGGATATCTACCGGGTAGCAAAATCTAGGGCAAGCTTGATTAATTGGGGTTGTAATATAGCTATCACACCAGGGTACTCACTCTATACCTCTCAGTAGTTTGAGTGATTTTTCCCAATTTGACTTTCTCAAGTCCAAATGGGTATCCATACAAATCAAGTGATATTAGCTCAAGTCGGGTATTACTATCTCTAGGTTTAACCCTTTAATTGGGGCTATCAATTTCTTGAGTTCACCCCAATTACTTGTTACCCTAGTTTTCCTAGACTTAGTTCCTCTTTCTTAAGTAGAGACTAAGTCATAAAGGCATGAATTAATGTTTGCAACCATTAATTCTAGAGTTCTAGCAAGAACTAGGCTAAATATCACTAAATCATTCACATTAAAGCCCTAAAATCAAATACCAATTAAATACCCACATTAGGTTTGGGTCACAACCCTAGCTATGGGTTTAGATACTCATGGAAATAACAGAAATTAAAGATGAAATGAAGATAAAATCCATAATATTAATTTATGGAATGAAAATCTAATGTTAAGAAGTGAATCTAGTATAAAATTTCCCAAAACAGAATACTCAACCGTCTCAGGTGCTCTTACAAAACATAACATAACCTAAAAATGACAAAAAGTTCTATTCATACTAAAAGGAAATTATCTAACAAAAATACCCCTGTGGAGGTTGTGCAGCCACATAATTCTGAGTGTGGCCTCACTCTTTCTTTTGCGGCCGCATAATTCTAATGTGGTCCGCGTTATTCTCTTTTGGATCTAAATTGAGCTGAGCTTTCGCGGACCGCATAATTCCAAGTGTGGTCGCACTCTAGATTATGTGGTCACATAAAAGTGATGTGGTCCGCACTTGCTTGAGTTTGGCTTGAAATCAACTATTTGATTCTTCACCTTGCGGACCGCATAACTTCGATCGCGGCCGCACAAGGGACTTCCGCGATCGCATATTTCTGGTGCGGTCCGCACATCTCTCTTTTGCTCAAGTTGTCAGCTCTCTGAATCTCAGTCAACGCGGTCCGCGTAATTTCAATTGCGGCTGCATATTTTTGGTGCGGTCCGCGCTCATCATTTAGCCCAAAATCATACTCTCTGAATCACCCTCCTGCGGACCGGATAATTATGATCGCGACTGCATCATGGCTTTCGCGGTCGCACACAATATTTGTGCGGTCCGCGCTTCAGACCTCTTTGCCCAGCCTTGGTTTTTGTTCAACTTTTGACTCCTTTTCGTTAACGTTGTTTTTTTATTGTAGCAAGGGCGCTCCTTTTCTTTCTCAAAGTAAAATTTCTCGCTTGTTAGTCAAGCTTTGAAGTCCCTACTTTATTTAGATTTATGGGATATTTGAAGAAGCGCAGGTTTTCCACCCTATACTTATACAAGGGGCTGGTCTCGATCTCGCTTGGTGGTACCCCTCTCGATGATTGTTGACTCAACATTGATTTCTTGCTTGAGTTGGAGGGCTCTCTTTAGATTTATGGGATATTTGAAGAAGCGCAGGTTTTCCACCCTATACTTATACAAGGGGCTGGTCTCGATCTCGCTTGGTGGTACCCCTCTCAATGATTGTTGACTCAACATTGATTTCTTGCTTGAGTTGGAGGGCTCTCCCTCCATCCATCGAGTCAAGTAATTCGCTATCCGATATTGATCCGTCGCCTATCTCATGGAGTTGATTTTGATTCCTTTGGCTCATTTTGAACAATTCCTGCAAGCAAGCATATTTCATTAGTTTCCGGGAATACCTTCAAGCATTTTTTGCCTAAAACATAAGTAAAAGAGAGAAAATAATAGGTTAAAATCCCTACTTATCAGCCGTCTGAAAAGAAATGTCACTCCCAGTCTCCTTGGCCATCTGAAGCCTGATAGTGTAAGTGAGTCCATCAATAAATCTCCTCACTCTCTCCCTCTCAGTAGGTAGCAAGATGGTGGCATGGCGAGCTAGGTCCACAAATCGAGTCTCATACTAGGTAACGGTTATACTACCCTACTGAAGACGCTCTCACAACCTGCAGTACTTCTCTCTCAGGGTGACATGAATGCAATTCTCTAGAAATAGTTGTGACAACTGATCCCAAGTGTTGGCGGCCCAGCTAGTCTTGTAAACATATAGTCTCTCCACTATCTCTGGGCGGAACCAGTCATTTGAAATGCTGCAAAATCGACCCCATTGGTCTCAATTATACCCATGTTACGCAACACCTCGTGGCAACAGTCCAGGAAATCTTGTGGGTACTCAGAAGATGCACCATTGAAATGGATAGAAAAATCTTGGTGAACTTATCCAACCTCAACATAGCCACGGAAGACAAAGTGGACCAATCACCGGCCTGTGCCGCAATACCCGGCTGAACTACCCCAACTGGCGGGGCTGTTGGAGTCTGATACTAGGGAGAGACCTACTCCAGGGTGTGAGTAGCGGGAGCCTGTGATCCTCTCCCAGCCCGAGAGACGGCAGGTGTCGCCAGAAAGGTACCGATCTAGGCCACACTCTCCATAAGGCCCACCAAACGGACAAGAGCGTCCTGAAGCACTGGAGTGGCTATGAACCCCTCCGGGACCTGAGCTAGTCCGACGGGCACTACTTGGTCAAAACCCAAGGTTCATACCAAAACCCGATCATCATTCACCCCCGAGCCTGCTTATGCACTTCAATTCAGAATCTGACCTCAATTCGAGGTCTAAATCCTAATTTTACAAAAATCTCTACTGCTACCCAAATCCCTAATTTCTACCATGAAAATTCTAGATTTGATGTTGAAATCTTATGAAATGTAATGGTTAATTGAAAAGAACTACATTAAAGTCACTTACCAATGTATTTAGGAAGAAAATCTCTTGGAAAAAACTGCCTCTAGGGTGTTTAGGATTGAGAGTTTGAAAGAAATGAGCTAAATCCCATTTCCCCCTCTTTTACCCAGCTGCAGTTATCGCAATTGCGACACATAGTTCTCAATTGCGATGATCGCAAATGCGATCAACCCTTCAGAAATGCGAAAAACCCACTGAGCATGTCGTCGTTGCAAATGCGACCATTTTGTTGCGAATGTGAATAAAGGCAGTCCAAAACTGCGAACAATACTTCGCAAATGCGAAGAAGCGCTAAGTTAGTCAGATGTCGTAATAGCAAAGATACAGAGTCCACAAATGCGAAGAATTTCTTGCAAATGCAAACTCTCCGCAACCCAACCCATGCTCGCAAATGCGACTCATTGTTCGCAAAAGCGAGGCTCGCATTTGCGAGCTAGACCTCGCAAATGCGAGATCTGCAGGTGACACTAGAAGCAAGAAGCATAAGCTATTTCTCTAAGTCAAAAACCACTGCGTAGCCTATCTGAAACTCACCCGAACCCCTCGGGCTCCAAACCAAATATGCACACAAGTCCAAACACACCATACGAACTCGCTCGTGCGATCAAAAAACACCAACATGACACCTAGAACCATGAGTCTGACACCAAAACAAATGAAATATTCAATTAAACTTAAGAACATGCAATTTTCCAACCGGATGTTCGAATCAAGTCAAATCAATTCCGTTTTGCACAAAATTTGCAGACAAGTCATAAATACTGAAACAAACCTATACCAAGTTTCGGAACAAAAATTTGAACCAGATAGCAATAAAGTCAAATTACGATAAAATTTATAAATTCTTTAACCCTTTAGATTTCTAGTTTTCAACAAATTACGTTAATTCAAGTTAGAGACTTTCGAATTTAATTCCGGACATACGTGCGAGTCCTAAATCTTGATACAGACTTCCCTGTACTCAAAGTGAATTGTCTAAGTGCTCTCCTTTGTCTCATTGTTTATCTCGTAATCATTCGATTCCTCTCCTAAAGCTAGCTCCTACTCCTCCTCCTTCTCCTTTAGGATCCCACCGGACCGTCAAAACACATATATGGGTCTATTTGCTCAAAACATTGGCCGAAGTCAAGCTCGAATGAGTTTTAAGGCACGGTTTTACATTTCCATCAATTTTCTCATAAAAAACTTTCGGAAAAAGGACATTGTCTGTGCACGTAAATTGAGGAAGGCTAAACAGAGCTATACAAGGTCTCGAAACATATAAACGAATGGTAAAACTACAAATGACCTATCGGGTCATCACACTTTAGTAGGTCTTGAGTTAGTGAGAGTTGCCTTGTCCATGATTATCGGGGTTCCTATGGGACAAAAATTTCTACACAGGGCATCCCACTCGTAGTAGTGCCATGGTAAGTCGAGTAAGTTAATCCACACTGGAGCTAAGGTGGAGTCAACATCAGTTTTGAATTTAGGAGACCATTTAACGATTTTCATATTGTTATTCCCATATAAGTGTATCCAGCTCTTAGAGGAGATAATATTAATGTCTTCTTCAATTTCAACATCAATGAAGACATGTTTAAGGTCTTTTGTACCAATTTTCACTTTTCCTCTAAGAGAAATACCTCTGTCAAAATCAGTTCTAATATTTTCAGTTGCAGGCCTACCTCTGAGAAATTTTCCAATTATCATCCACTGATAGGTTTCTACTAGCATTGCATGCTCTTCTTCTGTGAAAAATATCACGGCTTACCATTAATTATCTCATAAGCGCGCGCCAGTAATCAGACTATGTTTCTTGTAGGATTAGTCTTCAAATTTCCTAGAACATCGAGATAAGAGTTCTGTTGGCTCATACCATAGCTTTCTTTTAAAGCCTCGCTGGCTTTCTTGAAATAAGGGTTTTCAGTTCTGGCTACATTTCTGTTGGTATTTAGGTTTGGAGAATTTGGGGTTCGAGGAGTGGGGGCCCAAATATATCAATGGAGATGCTCATCAATTTTCAAATGAATAGGAAAATGAGCCATTTCGCTTACCATAAGGGTAGTATTGAGCCTTTTCCCCTCTTGAAAATATATACTCCTATGTTATTTCTCTGATCAATCAATTAAGTGTTTACTTTTAACATTTACACCAAAAAGAATTCGAAATTGGCGTTTGACATCCCCAACTTTTAGTGCTTTATCTGTAAGGGGTCGTTGGTAGGATACATTAGATAAAATAATGTGCATTAGCTTTGTGTATTAATAATATCTTGTTGGGTCACTTTAAAACCTATGCTGCATTAGTTATACACTCTATTTTGGTATTATCCTACGCATAACTAATGCATAGAAGACTATGGTATTAACAATGCAATAAGTTTTAATGCATGCATTAGCGTAGTTAGAGGTCGTTTGGTAGAGTGTGTTAGAGAAATTAATGCATGCATTAACTTTGTGTATTAGTAATACCTTGTTTGGTATACTTTTTCTACCTATGTATAACTAATACAAGCATTAGTTATACACCCTATTTGGTATTATCCTATGTATAGCTAATGCATAGAAAACCATGGCATTAGCAATACAAAGGCTATTAATGCATGCATTAGCATGGTTAAAGACAAAATTATCCTTAAAGTCCCTTAAAATTAAAGAATATGGAGGGCATTTTTGTAAACAGTTAAATTTCTTAAAAATTATGCAATCATTTTAATTTTTAATACACCACACCAAACAATGCATAGAAAATAATCTTTGTATAACTAATGCTTGCATTACTAACTCATGCATTACTAACCCCTACATTACTTATACACCTTATTTAGCATTATTCTTATACGCCGTACCAAACGACCTCTTAAAGATATAACTGCCCTTCAAATTTTATGCCTGATTAAGATATGTTATTATATTAATGCAAGTTTGATGTAATGTTTGATACTGAAATTGCTCCCGCTATTTATATCTATGGTCTGCCAATTTATTCACTGTAAATTTATAAATGTGTACTCTACTACTACGTACCGAATGCATTTTTAATCAACTCATTTTTCTTTTATTTTATAATTCACACTTTCTTGGCCTAATAATCGAAGAAAGTGAGAAATAAAATTATATCCCCAGTAGATAAATAAATACTTGTCATATTTTATAAATAAAGATTCAGTTCTATAGTACAATATAGGAGGACAATTGAAATAATTTTCTTAAAACCATTTTCACATAAAAACATTACTCAACATATGTTTCTTTTAAAAATATAAAGTGATGAACTGGTTATGAGGGTATTTTCGTAAACAAATATTTTTTTTAAAGTATGCAATGCTTTAATACATTGAACCAAACAATAGACAAGAAATATGTCAGCATAATTAATACAATCATAACTAATATCAGCTTACTAATACACTATATTTATCATTATTCTTATGCATCCTACCAAACGAACCCAAGTATACACTAATTAACACACCATATATAGGCTGTCCGGATAACTTTTGAGGAAAGCTTCTTCGCTTATTTTATATGAAAAAAGAGTCTAACCCTAATTTTGGTAGCTTCTATTTTGCAAAAACTAGCTTTTCTTAAAAAAGTTTCCAAACTAAGTTTTTCAAATATTGTAAAATCTCACAAAATTATGCTTGCAAACTCAACTTCTACATAACGTGAAACATGCGTTTACCAAAGAACTGTGTGCATTTAGGTCTTCCATGCACTTTTTAGTTTTAAAAAGAAGACTAATCAAACTAGAGAACAGTTGTACATCGAGCATCGTGGATGCTGCTATTCATCTCTTCTCATGTCATTAGTGACGTCTTATGTGCAGTTGTGGAGGTTGAGAGTGTTAATCCAATTAGTATCTCATTATTCATAACTTATTAGGAAATTGACGACTAATTGTAATTAATTAAAACTCAATAACAAATGTATCTTGTGTTAGGTGTGGCTCACTTGATATAGTATAGGAGATGAGGTAGAGCTTAACTTATGGGTTCATTCAAATTCGTACTTCTGATTCAGACTTTGTGGATGTGATGAAAAATCCACTAGACAACACGAATAATTGCTTTCGAACACAATAAAACAAATGAGTTGGGTAGAATTTCCAATTCGAACTTATAAAATTCAAACCAAAATTTGCCTTTTTTTTTCCCTTCAAAATTTGCCTTTGGATTTATGAATGAACCATTTAATACAGCCTCCTCTTTTTACTTTAAGAAAAACGTTTAGTCTATCAAAAATGTTAGTTGAAAATAGAGATGATGAAGGAAGAGATACAAAATTTCTCAAAGTCGACGTAAAAGTCTCATTAATTTAACATCTTCTCAAAAACTACCGAGTGTAAATTGAAGTGCGCCTATCTTGTTAAGGGATTCTTTTATTGCGTATGTAAAATCATACATTACGATAGATTATTGATAAATTGGTTACTATCAAATCCCATGCATAGCAGAAACTTAGTGCACCGAATTGTGCTATTTAGGTCATTATCCGATAGAGCTGGCCGCATCTCTCCTACTAGATAGCTTTCAGAAGTTGTTCAGTTGTATTCAAACTCTTGCACTAAATGTACGCATGATGTAACGTGAATTCAATATATGAGACACATACGGTTTCAAAGTCATGCTCATCATAATTTTATTGGTTTACTCGATATTAAACTCGTATATATTATATTGTCCAAGTTCCAATTAGTAGATTTGTGTGTACAGAATATTAGATTCTCACATAAGTAATGAACGGGAGACTTCGCCTCCTTATATGGTATTGTAATAATTCGCACCTCATAAATTATCTTTTGAAGTTGAGTAAGGTTCAATATTTTTTTACGTCATAATATTGCAGGCTTAATATTCAGCTTCTACACCTACTATGAGTTCGGCGGATATTAATTAATTTCAAACTGGTTACTAAATCAGATAAATTACAAATTTATTCTTAATATTAAAAAGTAAAATAATTTTACCCTCTAAAACAATAAAGTCTTAAATTATATCATTAAGATTTCCGTGATGATGAGCTACAGTACAATAAATAATGCTTGCTATATTGACTGTCAATAAAACTATCATTACATTTTTTTCGTTTAATAACACGTTGATTGATTTATCTCAAGATCATAGTGCGAACACGTAATCACTCTAACTTGGATATAGGAAGGCGTGCAGCATTCAACCGGCTGTTAGTTCTTGATGAAAAAATAGTTAAAACATTTTTAAATATTAAAGATATTTGTATTAACCGGTATACTATAGTCTATAGGGGTGAACTTAATATTTCAGGCCCAAAGAGTAAAGATTTTTTTGGTATAGCTCAAGAAAGATGATAAAATAGAAAGAAAGTGAAGGCAATTTATTCGTTCGAGTGAGATACCAAAGAGAGGATTTCTTTTAAAACTATTCTTGCTATCCGTCTCTTCATTTATGACCCAAAATTTAAATACAATCAAATGCTATAATAAAGTTGATTAATCTTAGCTAATATTAGTCTCCTAAAGATAGACCAAGAATTCTTATAGTAAGATTTCACGTGTGCTATTTAACGACAATAAATAACAACAATAATGCTATAACCAATGATCAAGAATACGGAAGATATCAATAAATAACAATAAATAGTGATAAATGACATTTAAGTAAATAAATGGATGTAGGTCATCTCAAAAGAATAAGATTCCTTGGTAAAGATAGATGATGATAAGTCTTTGAATATTCGGATCTTCGTTGGATCGTGGGAAAAAAGACAGATAAAAATGTTAGAAAAATATAGACTTTATATGTATATGGGTAAAGTAAGAATCTTCACAGAATGTCAATGTGTTGTTCTTTACAAAATGAGTGTCTGATCCCTCTGCAATTACATATCTTTCTATTTATAAGGTACATGGGCCACAAAAAGCTAAACAGTACAACTAGGAGGAATATTCACAAGAATATTCTTTGGGGAGCCCTCTGTACAACACTAGTCGTTACTGCTTTAATCGAAGGAATGCTCGTCCTCGTCCTCGTCATCTATTGAGCCATTTCGACCTCGCCGGCAACATGTTGCTTTCTCCTCATGTCGACCTTTTGAAGCCTAATCTTTACATCTTGTTGATGACTGATCACGCCCAACTATGCCTTATAAAAAGGACTAAGCGGTCGTTGCAAATATAATCCGGTTTACAAGTCCGGAGTCAAATCCCACAGAGAACTAAGGCTCAGCTACAGTTGTTCAATATCTCTACGAAACAAGAATCCAAACAATTTTCTAATTATAAAGATTATAATATTTATTTTTATCTAATACTAACAAATACTAGAAGGCAGTAAAACTATCACCTAACAAGGATAATGATCAGAGACAAGATTAAGGAGGTCTAAAGCTATGAATTCCCCTATTGTCGGAATCCTTTCCGCTACGTTTCCTATAAATTTGCCTAAGTTTTCTCTACCGATCATGGGCTCTCTGAGTGTCGTAATTCTCTCCCGAGTAACTACCACAATTTACTAGACATATTCTTCCGAATTACGCTAGCTGGCACTAAGTTACAGCTCACTCGGATCACACCAAGATTTCGTTATTCCTAATCCCACATTTAAACTCTTCGTATTGATCCCTCATATACGTTAGGAGTGATATTGTTCAACAACCACCTAAATATGTACTCTCTTTAGAGTAATACACACTAAATAGGCACAGTCGATTGAGAGCTCTTCAACCAACCACAATATAAACGTAGTTGAACAAATAGAGGCAAAGCTACAACAAATCTATATTAAAGTGACAAGAAAATCATCCTCCAATAGGTTATATCAAGACTCTAGATAACAAATTAGCTATTCATAATAGTATGCATAACTACAATACTAGAATTCATAACCAATAATGGAAATAGGAAGAAGAAAGTGAAAAACTCGTCGAAGAATTCTCCGCCTTGCACCTAGTGTGTTCTTACCTTCTTAGGTCGAATCTGTGTCAAAAGTCCTCAAAATACCGTATTTCCATGTATATATACAAAGTAGGGTCGGGCCCAAATAATTATACATTCTCCTACGCGAAAAAGCACACTTTTCCCGGACAGGACGTGCGCAGCCGCGCACTTTTCACACTTTCTGCCCCATATGTGCGGTCAGTGTGCAGCCGCAAACTTGCCGCACACTTTTCACCCTGTTCTGTTGCGAATGTGAAAAAATGTAAAACAATAAAGTTGTAGCCCTTTGAGATAGATTTCTAACCGTATATTGTGGATCCCAAATTAGTTCTTGTCGAAAAGTTATGTGCATTTTACTAGATAGTGCGCCGTATGCCCGCTCGATTTTTTGTTTGTTCTAAACTGTCATCTGTTGTTCCCCCAACACGATCCCGACTTAATTCCTTGGGCTTTTACTCAGACTTCAAAGTTTCAAATCACTTGAATTCATTCCATAATACCTTTATCAAGCAAATCTTGCAACTGCTCCTTCAATTCTTTCAACTCCGGCGGGTCCATATTGTATAACGGAATAGAAATGGGTTGAGTTTCTGGAGCCAAATCAATACAGAAGTCAATATTTCTGTCGGGTGGCATCCCCGACAGATCTGCAGGAAAAACCTCTGGAAACTCACGAACGAGTGGTATTGAATCCATGGAAGGAATCTCCGCACTAGAATCACAGACATAGGCCAAATAAGCTAGACACCCCTTCTCGACCATATGTCGTGCTTTCACATAAGAAATAACTCTACTAGTAGAATGGGCATGAGTCCCTCTCCACTCTAATTGAGGCAACCCTGACATGGCTAAGGTTAGCGTCTTGGCGTTACAATCTAATATAGTATGATAAGGTGACAGCCAATCCATACCTAAAATAACATCGAAATCTACCGTATCAAAAAGTAGGAGATCTACACTAGTCTCAAGACTCCCAATTAAAACCACACACGAGCGATAAACACGTTCTACAACAATAGAATCTCCCACAGGTGTGGATACATATACATAATCAATCAAAGAATCACGAGGTACAATCAAATATGAAGGAAAATAGGATGACACGTAGGAAAAAGTAGAGCCCGGATCAAATAGAACTGAAGCATCTCTATAGAAAATTGGAACAATACCTGTGATAACGACGTCAGATGACTCGACCTTAGGCTTATTTGGGAAAGCATACCATTGGATATGAGCCCCACCACTTTGAACTACGTCCCTAGGTGACCTCTAGATGGTTGACCTCCACCTCTAACAGCATGACCTCCCCCTCTGGCTGCCTGACACCTACCTCTAGCTGGCGGTGCGGGTGGTAGGGAAACCGGTGCCGATATGATGGCACGAGAACCCTGGTGAGATCTGTTGCTCGACAACCTAGGGAAATATCTCCTGATCTGACCTATGTCCCCACACTCAAAGCACCCTATCTCCTGCTGAGGCTGCTGAAACGAGGGTTGACCCTGACGGTCCGAACAACTGTTGTAGTAACTCTGGAGTGGTGGACACTGATAGGAGCTGAATGTGCACTGAATGCTGGCTGCTCAGAACGGGACCCGTAAGAACCATGACCGCCCGAAGCACCGTGGGCTACTTGAAGAGCTGACTGAAACGGCCTAGTAGGATGACCTCAACTAAAGTGCAGTAAATTAGAATGTAATAAGTAACTAAAATACATAATTATAGTCTATCATCAACGACACGCAACAGCCTTAGAAGGTCTTCTTAGTGTCAACTAGACCCACATATAATTATGGTAATTTTAGCCCGTAGAGATGAGCTTTAGGAATTGTCTTTTAACTTCCATAAAATTGATGTCCTTAAATTTTAGCACATGATAAACGACTTTCTCTACTTTGTATTTTTCCCGCACCACAAACAATAATGCGTTTTGTATTCTTGCTCTTTCTCTACCTTGTTTCCAATGATAGGATTGGCTTATTAAGCAACAATTTGATTATTACTCTCCAAAAGAATTGTACTTTATTAATCAACATTATACATCTATTTAATATCACATATCTCTGGAAAAAAACTAAAAACAATATTTAGTTGCTTAGTGTTTACTGCGCCAGCAACTTAAATGGCTATAGAAGACCGATCGAATATATATAATGGAACCAGGTGTTCCACATGTGTCTAATGTAAGACATGAGTGTTCCCATTATTAAAGTAATCCTTGAATCTATAGTCCGCTATTATTAAAGTTATATTAAACGAGTATGACAACTCACATAAGTGTAGTTTTATTTGTTAGTGTGCATATAAAGTCTCACACAATTATAGCTGAAAAAAACAAGTAGATAGTATATGATGTAGAGATACTATTAAATGGGGTGAGACATTTTGAAAAAAATTCAACGAACTTGACGTAGAGCGGACAATATTATACCATATTAATTAAGAGTATAAATTGTCGATCTGGCTTAGCCCTACAAGTGATATCATAGCAACAATATAATCGTGAAAGCGTAAAAGCAAAAATATCAGCAATCTCCAATAAATGTGTTTCTCTGGGTTTAAGGACTGTTGAGAGGGTGACTTCTCTGAGCTTGTGAAGAAAACACTACTAAAAATCCGGTAAAAAGTGACAAAAAATTTGCGATCAAAGTTGGTAGGTCAAAAAAAGCGACCAAAGTTGATCGCTAATTTGGAGAAAAATTAAATAATTATTTTAAATAATTTACCGCTCAAGGTTGGTCGCTTTTTGGTCGATAAAGTAGTCAACATGTTGACCGGGCTGGTCAGACTTGCTTGGTCAAAAGAAATATTGAAATTAGCGACCAACTTTGATCGCTAAAGTGGGACTCAGTTACAACGTTTTAATAATTATATTATTATTTAATTTTTTTTATAAAATATAAATAAATATTATTGAAACTTAGCGACCAAAGTTGGTCGGTTATGAAGGGGAAGAAAGTAGCGACCAACTTTGGTCGCTAATTTGGGACCCAGTTATAACATTTAACAAGTATATTATTATTTAAAATATTTTATAAAATAAAATATAAATAAATCTGATTTAAATTTAGCGACCAACTTTGGTTCAAGGTGGTGATGGCAACCAAGTTGGACATATTGATTATTATGGTGTGCTCAAAGAAATAATTGAACTAGAATATACAGGTTGACTATATAAGAAATTGATACTCTTTAGATGCAAGTGGTTTGACCCACATCCAACAAGAGGTACAAGAGTACATAACCAATACAACATAATTGAGGTTAATCATACGGAGGANGAAAATGATTTGGAACATTCTGAACACATATTGGAAGAAGTTGATATAAATGAAGTAACAATTATAGAAAATGAGGAAGAAGAATCAACTGATGAAGCTCAAACTAGTGAGGAAGAAGAATTCTCGGACGAGGAACAATACGTTGATGAGGTTTAAAAAGTTGGTTTCTTTAATAACTCTCATTTTATAGATAGTTTCTTATATGTTTCAATCTAAATATGTATTATATTATGCAGATGACAGGAAAGGGTCGAGGTAACAATGACCCTACTGGTTCTCGGGGTTGAGAAAAGGCTAGGAAGGGAAAGAGGAGGGTAGAAGATAATACTCCATCTTTTCCACCCTCTTCAGAGATGCCGATGCCTGTGCATATGTCTTATCCTCCACCACAGAGATATTCTTTGCTTCCACAGCACCACAAGCCCTACACCTTCGTGTAGACACCGGGTCTTTCATCACAGGGCCATAGAACTATACGTCCGGCATACAACCCAGCTGCCTCACGACCACGCGGATCGCAGCGATCTGCATCGCATGGATCACATTCATCCATGTCACATCCATCCGTGTCACATCCACTCGGGTCACATCCACTCGGGTCACATCCATCAGTATCACAACCACTTGCGGTCCATCCAGCTATGTCGCAGTCTGTTGACCCAAGTCACTGCATGGTTTTGAATATTGACAAATGTCTACCAAGTTGAACCAGGTC
>MDKH01172776.1:0-21653 GCA_005239495.1 Nicotiana undulata | reverse complement strand
GTGTGTGTGTGTGTGTGTGTGTGTGTGTAAGGATTGAGCCAAAATTATTGGGTTCGGGCATGAATCTGAAATTACACTCTCTTGGAGAAATCATTCCTAGGAATAAGCTTGTGAGGAAAGTCCTTAGCGTCTTGCCCAGCTCATGGGAGAGTAAGGTGAACGCTATCACTGACGCCAAGGACCTGCAGACTTTGACTATGGACGAGCTAGTTGAGAATCTGAAAACCTACGAGATGAAGAGAAAGAAGGACAGTGAAAGAAAAAAACCAAAGAAGGAGAAAAACATTGTACTCAAGGCTGAAAACAATGACTCAAGTGAGGAGTATAGTGACATGGCGTACCTTACTAGAAGGTTTCAGAAAATGGTTCGAAGGAATGGAGGGATACCAAAGATAGGTAGTTCCAGCAAGCCAAAGAACTATGACCTCTGTCATAAGTGTGGAAAGCCAGGATATTTCATCAAGGACTGCCCTCTTCTGAAGCAAGAGAATTTCAAGCATAACTCTAATAAAGAAGCAAAGAGAAACCCGGAACCTAACAAACGCTTCAAAAGAAAAAACGCAGCTGACAATGTTGTGAAACAAGCTCTTGCAGCATGGGGAAAAAGACTCCTCCAGTGAATCAGAAGAAGAAAATGATGCAGGAGATAGTTCCATGATGGCAGCGGAAAATGAAGCAAAGGAATATGACTCAATATTTTCCTTGATGGCCCAGTCAGACGATGATGAAGATGATGACAATGGTGAGGAAAATTTTAGGGGTGTTTAGAGAAATCTGAAATCCTACTCTCCCAAGAAACTCATGTCATTAGCTAATGTTTTAATTGATGCATATCATAATCTTGTTAATGATAATGATGCCTTGATCATAAGTTAGGAGATGATGAGCAGACTAGGGATGACTTGGTGGTTTGTGTAGTTGATTTGAAGGAAACTATAGAAAATCTGAAAAAAGAAAAGGAAACTCTAACAGAAAAACTTGCTAGTGTAGAACATAAAAGAGATGATCTGATGGTAGTTGTAGTTGACTTGAAAGAAACCATAGAGAACTTTAGCAAAGAAAAGAATACCTTAGCAAAGAAAGTTGCTATTATAGAGCAAGAAAGAGATATAATTGTAGACCTAGAGGAAACAATTGAGGGACTTAAAGCAGAATGTAAGCCTGAAAAATCCGAGAAAGGGAACGAAGTAACTAGTGAGACACATATTAGACTTGAAAATGATCTAAATAATGTGAAAACTAGTTTAGTCTGAAATTTTCGCAAATGATATAAATAACTTCAGCATGTTTAAACTAATTTAGCAAATAAACTAAATAACTTAAGCATATTTAGATTGAAGTTTCGGATAAAACTCATGACAAAACTGTAGACTACAGGATAAATAACTTCAGCATGCATTATCATAATGTTTTAGCTTCAATGTAAAACAACTTCATAATGTATTAGCATGAAGTTTTTAGCTTCAAGGTGAAACAACTCATGCAAATGTGATTTTGAAAATGAATCTGGACAAGTTTCTGATTTTTTTGATAAAGCCATTGAGAGGAGAGGAGAAGACCTTTTTTCATGAATGAAGTTGCAGATCACGCGATTTATCAGGGGTGTAATTGTTATATTATTACGATTTTTTTATCAAATGGCTACCAAATCAATCATTTTTAAAAATAGGGTAAATGTTGAAATGTGGCACAAATATAGGGCACGTATGTAAATCTCCCATGTTCACTGTCGTTTTGATTAAGATTTTGGTTTATCGGTGAGGATAAAAGGCTGAGAAAAACGAAAAAAGAAAAATTGAGGAAAGAAAAGAAAATGAGAGAGAAAGATCGCATGGATGGACGGGAAATAATTGATTCCCTATTCCATTCCCAATATAAATGGATACTCTACTAATTTGTATATAATTAAAAAAATTTATATGACCATGTAATTAAGTTAAAATTTGATTAGAGAGGGTAAATAAGTTTCATATGTAATATAGATAGGTAAAAATCCCTTCTTGTTACGAGTACCCCTTGATGACTTATATTATATTCATGTGGAAATGACACCAGTTAACAACTTTTAAGCACCCTGTTTAAAATATATTCATAGTTTACACTGTATTTAAAGATTAGCCAGTTCATTATAACTTCAGGATACGACGTCCTGAAGTTTAAACCTCAAAGTAGAAACTTTAGGATTTCGTGTCCTAAAGTTCGAAAAGAATTCAAATCTTATGTCTTGAATTTTAAATTAGCAGTTCAAAAATTCAGGACACTTAGTCGTGAATTTCAAATCAGCAACGCAAAAATTTATGACTCTAAGTCATGTATTTCAAATTTAGCAGTTCAAAAATTTAGGATACTTAGTGCTAAATGTTGAGTGAATTAGCTAATCTTTAAATATATTATAAATTATGAATATATTACAAGCTTAAAAGTGACTATTGGTGCACTTCGCCCCATATTCATAGTGCGATAGGCTACTAGCTTAGAGTGGAAGCAGTCCAAAACTGTGCAAAAATACGTATGAGATTTTGGACTTTGACGACTGAAATAGGCGAATATCTGGTCTAAGGACCGCCACCATCTGGATATCACTTCGTGTAAAAATAAGAAAATTTTACCTTCTATGGCAAAGGTATACACCCTATTTATTATAAATCAAAATCATTTGAAAATATTATTTTCTAAAGCTACCTTATATATTTTATAGAAAAATAAGTATTTATGGTATATACTACCATCGAGGCATGAAATAAGGCATGATATACGCTATTTATGTTTTTCCTCTCTCCTAGACAACTTGACATACCTATTATTAAGGTGATTGTTGTTACTGTATTCATGAATACTGGCGCGAATATATGTGAATACATGCGCATACAGCTGGACTGCCCCGATTTTAGACGTTTTTACTGATGTATTCATGAATACAGCAACGCGAATACATGTGAATACATGCGCGTACAGCTGAACTGCCCTGATTTTAGACGTTTTTGTTGTTGTATTCATGAATACATGACGCGAAATTCGCGAATACATGTGAATACATGCGCGTACAACTGGACTGCTATGAATTAGGCGCTTTTTACTGTTGTATTCATGAATACAACAGCGCAA
Organism: Nicotiana undulata; assembly: GCA_005239495.1. NCBI lineage: Eukaryota > Viridiplantae > Streptophyta > Magnoliopsida > Solanales > Solanaceae > Nicotiana > Nicotiana undulata. The sequence goes on along the minus strand of MDKH01172776.1, from coordinate 18,548 downwards.
ATACATGTGAATACATACGCGTACAGCTGGACTGCCCTGATTTTAGACGCTTTTGCTCTTGTATTCATGAATACATGACGCGAATTCATACGCATACAGTTGGACTACCCGAGTTTTAGGCACTTTTTGCCGCTGTATTCGTGAATATAGCAACGCAAAATACAACGAATACACTACCGTAACAACTGAATAGTAGTTATAGGAAGTAATTATGTATATGGTAGCTATAGGAAGTTAATAGCCACTAAACAATAGTGATTTCTAAAAAATCCTCTAAAAATAAAGGGGGTAAAGAATCGTCCACAAAGTTTAAATATGTGAGTGAGTTTTCGGAACAAGTTTAAGGGGTAATTCATGTATTTTTCCAAAACAAATAAACAAAGTGGGCTAAGCGAAATACTTTCTCTCGTCTACACTTTTCGTAAAGGTAAAAGGCAAAAATTAGAGTATACTATTATATTATAAGAGATGGAGGAATTACTATAATTAGAGCAGTAGGACAATAATAAAGGAAGGAAGATATCCATTGCACAATAAAATGGTAAGGAATCAATTAGTCAAATTCAGTATTACAACTTGTTACCATGTTTGCATGAAAATTCCACATGACACCAAAGCCAAACTTTGCCTCTTCCCTTCATTCATTCATTCATTCATTCATTTCATTCACAGAAACTTTAACAAAATCATCAAAGGAACAAGAAAAGTAAAAGGGAAAAAGTAAGAAGAGAAAGGGGAAGAAGAAGAAGAAAAACAATGGCATGGTCATCAATTTCTTTAAAGCTTTTATGGTTTATTTTGCCATTGCTTTTGGTCGCTGGTTTTGTTGTAGTCATTGGTCCACAGGCTTCCATTTATAATTGGCTATCCAATTCTCACTATAATGGTTCTTCAACTTCAACACTGGTGAGTTATTATATATATAACGATGAAATATTATGCATAAGAAAATAATATTATTCTTTTTTACTTCTATTAATTCCTCAATTCCCCTGCATCATGTAAAAGGCATGCATCGGAGGCGGATTCAAAATTCTAACTCTATGGGTTTTACTTTTAAGGTTTTTAATATTGTAACCATTATATTTTTAAAGTTATGGGATGGTGTCCATTATTTTTTATAATTTTAATGAACTTTTACACGTAAAATTATGCTCTGCCTCGAAAATTATGACCACAGTTGAATCCCTCTCTAGAATACTGCATCCTCCCTGGTATGCACAGTTCATCATCAATATTCTTCAAGGAATAAAAAAAGAAGAGGGAAACATTCTTATGTAAATATCATTTCAACTTTTAAACAAGTTTTTTCAGTTCTTGATCATACGTCCAAGAACCTTAATAATGCAATTCTTGATTTTATTCCAAAGGGAAATGTTGTGGTGCATAACTTGGATTTGGTTTTCTCATTATCTTAATTTGTTTATTTTTTAGATTGATGATGTAAAAACCTTGGAGCGAAAGCTCAGTATTACCAACATGGATTGTGGTAGAATGGATAGGATCCCTCCACTCTTAACTAAAAGTTTCGGATTCGAGTCCTAGGTATAAAAAAAATCTTGTTAGGGGGCGCTTCCCCTTTTAAGCCTTATTAGGCGCGAATTCATATATAGTCGGGCTCCAGTACGGATATCGGACACCGAGTGGGTCCAAAAAAAAAACTCAGCTTTACCCAAATTAATCTTGATGTGTATTTCGACCCTATATCATTCATATCATATATATTTCATGATCATACTCGTTTAAAATCATTATTGGATACATAACCGTTAGGATTACTATAATCTTAAAATTTTAATGGTCCATGATCATGTTGTATAGTATTAGAAGTTTATGACTTGATGTTGTCATAAATATTTGCATGTGCTAATTAATTGCTGATTTATTGTTAACCTAATTATTAGGTAAATCAGAAGAATGAGGCCTCAAATGTTACTTTGATCTCAGTAGCACAAAAAAGATACAGCAAATTAGAGAAATTGGAAGCAGGTCTTGCAAAAGCTCGAGCTGCAATATTAAAAGAAAACAAAATTTGGAATATTAATCAGACAGAAGATGAGTATATACCTCATGGTCCTATGTACTTGAATGCTACTGCCTTCCACAGGTAAGAATATACATATCATTCACAACAAGTTTTGTTTTTTCCCGCCCGATTTTCTAGACAACTAATTCGGATTCGCGCTGCGTATTTTAATTAAAGGGGATGCACCCCCTATATCAGCATAGTTTTTCTATTCTTAGAGCTCGAATTCGAAACGTTTGAGTATTGATCGGCTGACCAAGTCAGCTCACTTATTGCCGATCAGTATGACTTACTCTACGTGCAAGCTAGCACAAATATAAAATAATCCATAGGAAGCGGAGCAACCTCTACGTATTGCCATTCGCACGGGTCGGAGAGACGGTAAACCTTAGATTGGCTAAGATCGAAGGTTTCCTATGGGTTTACTTGTACCGATCTTGCAAGAAATGCTTTACCGGTAAAGCATTTGGGTAATACCAATGACAATCGGCTTTACTTGGAACTCTAAGAAAGGATCAACTGTCTCTCGTTTTACTTTACCGGTAAAGCATTTCTTGCTAGGTAGTCCTCCAATTTCTTCTCGAAAGCTTGTTTATAAGAAATAACTTATGCCACTCGTATTGCTTGAGTGACCCCGAAAATAAAGTTTTATCAATCCTACTTCAATTCATGGTTGTCCATATATTCACTACTAGTTACTTTTATTGATATTATTTCAGTTTTAATACGTCTATATAATTATGTAAGTTCTTATTTATTAAAAAATAGAAGCTTATCAATTATTTTCAATCAGCCAAGCCAAAAAAGCTCTATATTTTTCCTCCTATTTTGAAAACTTTAATTAAATCAATATATGGATAGAAGCAGGCAAAGTAAGTGGGTGTAGGACTAGAGTCTTGATAACCTAATAAAAATGATACCTACCTTATTGTAACACGTCAAATTACACGGCAGAGGAGCATATGTAGTGTGACAATATCGGGTTCATTTGAATTCAGTACTTTCGACGCATTTACTAAAATTACAACACATGATGGGTTTGAACTCATAACTTTAATTCACTAAAATTACAACACATGATGGGTCCGAATTCATAACTTTATAAATACAATAGATTAAATACTAAGAATCTTAAAGAATGAGTCCACAGTGTTTAAATTCTGGATGCGCCTCTATTACACGGTAATATAAAAATATTACATGTGCAGGAGTTATTTGGAAATGGAAAAGAAATTCAAGGTGTATGTGTACAAAGAAGGAGAACCTCCAGTATTTCATTTTGGTCCATGCAAACATACATATGCAATTGAGGGTTACTTTATCCAATCAATGGAAATCAGTAAATTCAGAACTTCAGATCCAAACAAAGCTCATGTGTATTTCCTCCCAATGAGTGTTACAATGTTAACACAATTCATTTATGTGCGTGATTCCCATGAATGGGGTCTTATGAAAAACACTGCACTCGACTATGTTAATGTCATTTCCAACAAGTATCCTTATTGGAATCGAAGCCTTGGAGCTGATCATTTCATCCTTGCTTGTCATGATTGGGTACGTATTCCCCACTCTTTTTTTACATTATCAGTGTATATAATTTAATAGAAGGAACGCCTTGGAGCTATATTACAGTTGTCGCTGTGTGACCTATAGTTACGTGTTCGAACTGTGGAAGCAATCATTAATGTCTGCATTAGGGTCTACATCAAACCCCTTGTGGTGCTGCCATTTCCCGAACATTGCGTGCAGTGGCGAAGCCACATGGTCACAAGGGTGGTCAACTAACCACTCTTCGTCGAAAATTGCACTGTGTATATAGGCAAAATATTACATTTTAGAGGTATATAACACATATTGAACACCCTTTGTCGGCAACTTTTTTTCACTTTTTTCAAATTTGAATACCCTTGAAAAAATTTCTAGCTTCGCCTCTAATTATGTGAACATGTGATACTTTGTGCACCAGACTATTTTAGTTTATATAATTTTATTAAATTCGTCCATAGCAATAACTTTCTCTTTGAAAAAAGAAAATTGACTAGATTTGAAGCACAAGAGACAACATTATTCCGAGACAAACTTGAACATCGTTTTAATTAAAATGGTTAAAAATACTTAAAAGTACCTAGCAAACATAGTTAAAGATATCTAGTTTGACTCTCCAAATAATAATGTCATGTTATTTAAATTGGTTAATTTCAGTTCAAATTCATTTCTTGCATTGTTGACGTCCATACTCTGCCACTCTTCCACATTTGAATAGGTAATTCAAAATGATTGACTCATAAATTCGAAACACTAGTAGCACTTATAAAGTTAATAAGAATAAAATAGATATTGAATTTTCAAATATTATACCAATCGGTTGAGTTTTTGAACCATTTCTACTTCCATGAACATTATAACCGGTCGCATTTACTGTTAATTTTTTCTAGCCGATATACATAGGTTATACACTTATATACACAGGGTTATACACTTAAATATATTATCCGTGGCAGCTATTTTTAGTTTAAATAGTTATGTGGTTTATCTAAGTACGTCACATGTAATGTTCTTTATACATTGTTATATTCTTTTACAACGGCTCTTTATAAACTATGATAATATATATGTTGGCGTATATATGACTTTTTTTTTATTGTAGTGTCTAATTGTTGGTTAAAATATTAATATACAGGGGCCTGAAATATCTTTTGCTATTCCATACTTATACAAGAACTCAATTAGAGCTCTATGCAATGCCAATACCTCAGAAAAATTTAATCCAACAAAAGATGTCTCAATTCCAGAAATCCATCTCCCTTATGGCACAACTGAAGGCCTATTAGGCGGTCCGCCGCCGTCGGACCGGCCGGTGCTGGTATTTTTCGCCGGAGGACTTCATGGTCCAATAAGGCCAATTCTTTTACAACATTGGGAAAATAAGGATAAAGATGTTCAAATTCATAAATATCTTCCAAAAGGTATTTCATATTATGATATGATAAAAAAGAGCAAATATTGTATATGTCCAAGTGGATATGAAGTTGCAAGTCCAAGAATGGTTGAAGGACTTTATATGGGATGTGTTCCTGTCCTAATTAAGGATAATTATGTTATCCCTTTTAGTGATGTTCTTGATTGGAATACATTTTCTGTTATAATTCCTGTTAAAGATATTCCTAATCTCAAGAAAATTCTATTGGATATTCCTCAAGAGAAATACTTAGAATTGCAAAAGAGAGGGATTCAAATGAGGAAGCATTTTGAGGTTAATTCTCCTCCAAAAAGATATGATGTTTTTCATATGATTCTCCATTCAATTTGGCTTAGAAGATTAAATGTTCGAATTCATGATGTGGATGAATCTTGAACTAAGAGTTTTGGTTGGTGGAGAGGAAACTATGAATTTAATTTATTTGTTAGATGGTTGTGTTTTGTAGTATTTGATTTTGCCAAATAGATCAATACCTATCATTATGTTTCATGCTTTTGTGCCCCATTTACCAACTACTAAAAATTATTTTGTATTTGATTAATGTGACATCGTGTTGTGTATGTAGCGATTTGACATATAAATGTTCAATTGTGACAACAATTTCATAGCCCCGTTCAACGAGCCTTTATATATTTCTTGTGGAATTGACATAATTCAATCTTTGTGACACATATGACTAGATTATACATGATTTAAGCACCATTAACAACCAAACAATACTAAAGATGGATGATGTGCATGTGTATTCATAGTTGTTCTCACTTCTCCTTTATACTGATGATAATAGAAATGGGCTTGAGAAAGTTGGACTGGGCTGATAATCGAGGATAGGCAATTGGGTCGATTGAAGAGTGAAAAGAATATTATTAATCCATCTAATAACTCAAAGTTTGTTGCAGTAAATTTGAATACCATATTCTGTTATTTGACAGTTTGGGATAAGTACATAACCGTAGTCTAATGAGTTTTAGGCAGTTCAATCAATAGCCAATTGTCACGGCCTCAATTTCCCTGCGTAGAATGTCGTGATGGCATCTAGTCTCTAATATTAGGTAAGCCTAATATACATGCGGAATATAACCGAAATAACGATAAACTCATAAATACTCGACAGATATTATAAAAAGAACTTCGTAATTCAACTTAAACCACTTCCCAAAAACCGGCGAATACAATTCACAAGCTCTATTAAATAGTACTGAATCTCCCTATACATCAATATCTATGAAAGGATAAGAAAATGAAGTAGACTAGGTAAAGGGGGACTTCGAGGCTTGCGGACGCCGGCGGGTATAACTTGAAGTCTCCACAATCTCCCTATACATCAGTATCGTTGGTGCCTGGACTGGTAGGAGGTATCTGGATCTTCACAAAATGATGTGCAGAAGCATAGCATGAGTACACTACAACGGTACTCAGTAAGTGTCAAGCCTAACCTCAGTAGAGTAGTGACAAGGTCAGGTCAAGTCCCTACTGGAATAAATAAGAAAATTGAACAAGCATATGGTAGTGTAATAATGACAACAATGGAAAACTAGAAATAAAGAAATATACCAAGTTTAGCTAAACCAAACTAAAGACAAATAATGCATCACGGAAGAAAACAAAAAGTGATATGCTAAGGAAAACAAAACAACCCAAAACACATGAGGAGTAATAGAAAAGTATCAACAAGAATCACTACCGAGCTACCGCCTCGTAGTCTCAGTTCACAAAACAATTCACATCCTTTCCTTATATCACCGCGGGAGTCTTACATTTAGTTTTAAAAATCATTTTTTTCGAAATAGCTTCCCGTGGTTTAGCCCATCTTATCACACCGCGTCGCTTCTAGTAGTTCCCCTGCTAGCAACACGTATCAAGCTCACCTTATCTCACGGCATGTGTTTCAACCCCAAAACATTATACCACCGCATGCGTATCAATATCACAACGTATCACAAATCGCACCTCAAGTGCTCAATATCACAACTTGCCAAAGAAATCAACAATAACGGTGTTTTCACAATAAATAGCTCCCGACTCAACCACACTGTGCACTAGAATCTCAACAATAATAACCGGAAGTATATAACTCAACAAGAATAGTATTTCACAACTTTACAACTTTGCCTCAATGCGAATCACGACCTTTAAAACTCAATACTGATTTCAACAACAAGGTATATCAAGAATAACAATTTCAAGTAAAGAACTCAATTGTTAAAAATAATGAATAAGGAATAGAGGAACCACTAACTTCAACTAAACATGTAAAGATAATTAACAAGTAAGAGATAAGACAAGTGGAGAATGTGAAGATAGACTAATGATGATGAATATAACATGTCAAGGTAACTCAATTAAGGCATGAAAGGAATCTACATAGCTAAAGCCGGTCAATTTCCACATTTAGCATGTGTACACATTCGTCACCTTACATACATGGCTTCCACACATCACAATTAACACAAAACCACAACAATCATAAGAGGTAATTCCCCGCACAAAATTAGGCAAGATGCTTACCTCACAACGCGCTAACTCAATCCACTAGTAAGCCTTTCCCTCGATTATTCAACTCTGAACGGCTCGAATCTAGCCAAAAAAAACTTTATACCATAAATATAAACTATAAAATGACTATTTCGAACAATAAAGTTACAATCTTTACAAAGAACACAAAAAGTCAACCCGACCCGCGTCTCGAAAACTGACCAAAATTATCGAATTTGAACACCCATTCGATAGCGAGTCCAACCATACAACAATTACTCAAATCGACCCTCAAATCACCTTTCAAATCCAAATTTTAGTCTGAGAAGTTTTCGTAAATTTTTCACAAATTTCCAACTGAAATCACTAATTAAATGATGAAAATAACAATAGATTCGTGTAATATAATCAAAACCGAGTTAGAATCTCTTACCCCGGTGGAATTCTAGAAAATCTCTCGAAACATCGCCACAAACCGAGCTCTATAGGTCCAAAAATGAATAATGAAATCAAACCCTCGAACTTAGCCATTTTCTGCCCAAAGTGCGCAGGCGCGATTGCACCAGGCACAACCCAGTTTCATCAATCACACAAGTCCAAATTTGATCCGGATTCAATTCGAATCATATCTGGAGCCCCCGAGACCCTATCTGAATATACCAACAAGTTACAAAACACATAACGGACCCACTCGAGGACAAAAGACAACATTGATTCTACGAATCACAACCCAATTCAAGCCTATTGAATGCGAATTTTCGAATTCCAAAACTAATGTCGATTCATACCAAAACAACTCCGATTGACTTCAATTTTGCACAAAAGTCATAAATGACATGAAGGATCTAGTACAACTTTTGGAATCAGAATCGACCCTGATATCAATAAAGTCAACTCCCGGTCAAACTTTCCAACCTTCAACTTTCAAACTTTTGCCAATTCAAGCTGAAACGACCTACGAACCTCCAAATCAACATCCGGACACGCTCCTAAGTCCAAAATCATCATATGGAGTTGTTGGAACCGTCAAAACTCCATTCCGTAATCGTCTACACAAAAGTCAAAATACGGTCAGCTCTTTCTACTTAAGCCTCCAACTTAGGAACTAAGTGTCCCATATCACTTTGAAACTCACCCGAAACCAAAATCAAACACCCCCGGCAAATGACATAACCATAATACAACATAGAGGAGGCAATAAATAAGGGATCATGGCTAAAATACTCAAAACAACTTGTTGGGTTGTTACACCAATAATCAACCTGACTATCGTTTACCTTTCTTTAATTTTTTCCCGAGAAAACTAACAAAGTACATTAATCACAATTATATATCTTTATGAGTTTCATATAATAAACAGTTGGTCTTTGATGAGTGAATAGGTTATATTGAGTTATATTGATTATATACGAGAACTAAATAATGACTGAGTTATTTAGTTAATATATATTTATTAATAAATATTCTATTACTTTGCAGAGGAAGTCAGTCGTGAATATCGTTATAACTTTTTACTTTAGCTTGGATAATAGCCTTGGAAACTAGGTCTCCTTCTATCCCGATATTGAGCTAGGCTCGACATCCCTGATTGTGTTAAGGATTCCCAAAAAAATCAAACAGTTCATAACTCTGATTGCGTTACGTGACCAGCTATTAGGACGATGGGGACGATAGAGAGTCCTTTATCTCTATCATTTCCTTGCGTCCTTTTATTCTTATCACCTTTATCGAACTAGCGAATCTAAAGTCTTTCATTCAATGATTAGGCCTCTTTCATCATTGCCTCTTCGTTTCATATGGATCGAAGCTTTCCTAGCAAGCGAGAGAGAGAACAGGTTGGAAAATCAAGAGAACGCTTCACGTTTTCTGACTTCACTTACTTCAGAGAGAAAGAAAAAAAATAAGAAAGGAGCGTAGCAGCCAGAAAGAGAAAGAAATCTCATATTCCTCTTAAGGCAACGAAGCCAAGAAATCTCATATTCCTCTTAAGGAAACGAAGGCCCTATGTTGCTATCAATATTAGTTGATTCAAGGAAAGTTATTTCTAGAGCATTAAAAGCTTATTCTATCTTGCTTTCTAATTCAATTTCACTACTATGATGAACTAACTCAAAAAATCCATCCACGGTTCGAATTACAAGCTGCGACTCGCCTACATGAAGCCTAGGTACAATGGCTCGTACCATACTTAACATAAATGTATCCACTGGAGCCATTTTAAAAAGGGAAAAGTTAGCACTACTTGGTGACATAGGTTCTTTCATAATCAATTTCAGACCACCTGCTAGAGGTTGTAGCAATCCAAATGATCTCACTACATCAGGATCCTTTCAACGTTGCACAACAACCATTACTTTATGTTCAACTAGTACAGAAAAGGCTACTCCTACCGGAAGTGATAGAATTATTCCAAATATTTCATCTAGAACATCTACATACATTTTTTAAATTTAGTTCATTGAATTAAAAATGGGATACACATATCATAAAATAAAACATGTGTTTCATTTTATATTGATAAGCTTTTATTTTAATTTTAACCTTGAATTTTTTTAAGGGCGTTGAGACAAAATCTTTGAAGAAGGGCATTATTAACACTTTGTTGTTGTATCTCGGGATTAGTAATTTCAGATTTATTATCATGCATTGAGTGTGGTACAAAATGATACCACAATAGTGGTATGAATAATGCCTAATTATATCCGAATAAACGTTTAACTAAACACAAAATAAAATAATCTTATATTTTAAAATTATTCCTATTTTTGTAACCAAATGACCCCTTAATATTAAACAAGTCACAATGGAAGAGTTGAATTGGGCAACTTTTTAATTTGGTGGGCCGAAAGACTCTATGGGCTGGTCTTGGAACGATACTCTTAGGAAGTTGGACCCAGCTAAGGTGGGAAGGGTGAAAATAGCATGGGTTAGCCAGTTTTTGAACTGGTAATTGAAAAATAGTCAGCATTTGTAGAGTCCTTAAAAATAGCCGTTATTTTAGCTGAACGCGGAAAGTTCCACCATATTATGCTGGATTTTGGAGCTCCTGCATATAAACTATCAGCATATTGAGATTCAGTACACAATAGCGGATTCACGTGTAATGAAGCGGTGTCACGTGACACCTCTTCGTCAATCTTTTTTTACCAAATGCCATACAAATAATATGACAATTTTTTCAAATACGGGTATGTATCACAAGAGTGACACTGCTTAACAGTTAACGCTATTCTCTTCTTGGTCCAGTGATTAAGCACATGCACTGTTACCACTACGTCTAGTGTTCGATCCTTCTTAGTAACTAAAGTTTGACAAATTTTGAAGCTTATTCTGTTTGGAAAAAAAGTAGGTTGAGTAGGATTTGAACTCCTGACCTCAAAAGTTTCTTGTAACCAGCGGGACAAAACTCAATCTATTCTTCAATTATGGTGAAAACAAATAATAATTAATTAGGCTATTTGTTCCATACTTTAAATATTACACCATACGCCCCTGCCAGCACATTATCTGAAATTTCATATGTAAATTATTCAAACTCCAGAATATTATGCTAGGATTTTATTCGAATTTTTAAGGATGTTTTTGTTCACATTTCATATTTACATGTAAAAATGGCTAAATTTCAAGTACTTTTGAAATTGTGACTATTTTCAATTACCAATTGTAAATTTGGCTATTTCTAATTTTTTTCCCAAGGTGGGTCCGGTTCTCTTTTAGGTTCTTGTAGAAATGTAAAAGAAAGCAGCATAAGAAAATTTTCTTTCTGTATTGATGATGAAATTCTTATGTACAGTGTTTGATATATATACAAAGAATAGGAATCTAAGGTAAAAACAGAAAAGCCAAGTGGAATTATACTATTGACTATCCTATAACTAATTATATTCTTTACAACAGAATAGTACAATACAGTTGTATCCTAATTATCTAGAAAGGCAGGCCTTAGCTGCTTCAATATTTGAGACCAACGAAATAGGCCCAACATGAACTGGAGCCCAATTCTTCTTTCTAGTCGAAATCTCCTTTATATCCCAAGACCCAATATGTATACTTCAGCAGACAACATCGGACATAACACTTAGTCTCAACTTCATCTCTAACTCTTCATCTCTAACTCTTCTCTAAAATTAGGTTAACACCCCCCCCCCCCTTCCTCAAGTTAGAGGGGGAGGTACGAACCCCCAACTTGCCCAAAAGATTCTGATGATTAGGACATGTGAGAGGTTTAGTGAATATATCGGCAAGCTGAGCATCGGTCGGATAAAGGAAAGGGAGATAAGACCAGCAAGAAATTATTGTCGCACAAAGTGACAGTCGATTTCCACATGCTTGGTTCGCTCATGGAAGACGAGATTTTTGGCGATATGAAGCGCGACTTGACTATCGGAATGAAGAGGAACAAGTAAAGAAATTGGGATAGACAGATCTTCAAAGAGGCGAACAACCGAGTGAGTTCAGCCACAACTCGACGCATAGAACGGTATTCTGCTTCTGCTGAACTAAGAGAAATAGAGGTTTGCATCTTTGATTCCAGGAAATAGGAGAAGAACCCAAAGAGATGTAAAAACCACTAACTGAGCGACGGGATTCAGGGCATGTCCCCCAATCGGAGTCACAAAGACGAGAAGCTGAAATGAAGGTGAGGCAGACATAAAAAGACCAAGGTCGGGATCTTTTAAGAGATAACGGAGGACTCTATAGGAAACATCAAGATGTTGTTGGCGAGGATCCTGCAAGTACTGACTTAGGTGTTGAACGGTGAAGGAGAGGTCGGGCCTGGTGTGGGTAAGGTAATTAAGCTTACCCAGAAGATAGCGATACAAAGTTGGTCCTTTAACGGGATCCCTAGTTTTGGCAAAATAATTTGATGGAAGAGTCAAGAGGCGAGGATGCAGGAGACAGATGCAAGGATTCAAATTCGTACAACAAGTCGAAGGTGAACTTCCGCTGTGAGAGAATCATACCTTGAGGCTCTCGAATGACCTCCATGCCAAGAAAAAAATGTAAGAAGCCCAGATCCTTAATTCTGAATTCTTGATTGAGAAATGCTTTTATTGTATGTAGTTCTGTATCATCATTTCCTGTTAATAGAATATCATCTGCATATATTGTGACGATAGAGATAGAAGAACCTGTCTTCTTGAAGAATAATAAGTAGTCGTTGAGTGAATGAGTAAAACCTTTAAAACTTAGGACGGTAGTAAGTTTATCATACCATTGACGAGATGCATGTCGAAGTCCATAAAGGGATTTATTTAGTTTGCATACATGAATAGGAGAAGGAGGGTAAGACCTGCTGGAAATTTCATGTAGACTTCTTCATTTAAGTCCCCATGAAGAAAAGCATTATTTACGTCCAATTGATTGAGACCCCATCCCTTTTTAACATATGTAGCTAATATGCACCTTATTGTTGTCATCTTAACCATAGGGGAATAGGTTTCATTAAAATCAATGCCTTCCCTCTGAACATCACCCTCACCACTAATATTGCTTTCAATCTCTCATCAGAACCATCAGAGTGTTGTTTAACTTTATAAACCCATTTACAGACCTGTAGAGCATTCTTTCCTGGTGGTAATTCTACCACGCCCCATGCCTTGTTTAGCTCAAGGGCCTCAATTTCATGTAGGTTAGATAGAGAGTTGAGCAATATCAGAACATGGAGATGAAAGTAGGGGAATAGTCGAGCAATTTCATGTAGGTTAGATAGAAAGTTCTGAAATACAACATCCCTGGAGATGAAAGTTCTCATTGATTTGAGATTGAGCAGTTTATAACATTTCTTTCCATGTGGATAGCCTAGGAAGACACAAGCAATAGTCCTAGAAGAAAAAAAATTCATGTTGTGTGAAGAGGTAGAGGCAAAACATAAGCAACCAAAGCACTTTAGTATTGAGTAGTTTGGGTTAGTTTTGAAAAGTATCTCATAGGGTGTTTTAGAGTGTAGGATCCTTGAAGAAAATCTGTTGATTAAATATGTAGCAGTGCGTAAACAATCCCCCCAATATGCTATAGGTAAGTATGATTGGTATAACAAAGCCCTGGAAGTTTCTAACAAATGCTTATGTTTTCTCTCCACAACTCCATTTTGTTGTGGAGTATGCACACAAGTGGTTTGGTGTAGAATTCCTTGGGAAAGAAAAAATCCTGATTGTATTTTACCACTCTCTATCTCAAAAGCATTGTCTGTTCTTACCACTTGAACTTTTGTGTGAAATTGCCTTTCTACCATTGCTAAGTAGGATTTTAGAACTGTGAAGGCATTAGATTTGGCACTTACTAAGTAAGTCCAAGATCCCCTAGTAAAGTCATCCACATTTGTGAGGAAATAATTGAAACCATCATAGGTAGGGGTGTTATAAGGTCCCCAGGTATCCACATATATCATTTCAAAGGAATTCTTGGTTGATATAGAACTTGTGGGAAATAGGAGTTTAGGTTGTCTTGCCATAGGACAAATAGCACAGGGACTAGAAAAATTGGAACAAAATGAAACACAGTTTGATGAAATTCTTTTTATATTACTCAATGGTAAATGGCCTAGTCTGTAGTGCCATAAATTTTCTTTAACATTAGGATCAGAAAAGACAAAACAGGAATTGAAAACAACGTTGGAATGTGTATTCCTTTTTGAAACAGAAAACTACTAGACTTAGATAAACTCTTAGAAGCAGCAACTGAATGGCTAGATTTGAGGATGTAAAGCCCTCCCTCTTCTTTACCAATCTCCATAGGGCTCTTCAGTGAAGGGCCCTGCAGAAAAAAACAAGAGTAAGGAGTGAATAAGACAAATTTCTGGAGTTGCCTGCACAACTTATGGACAGATAACAAATTATATTTGAATGACGGTATATACAAAACATTTTGTAAAACCATATTAGGAAATAAAGAAACTGAACCAGAATGAGTGACCTTAACTTTGTAGGAGTTTGGAAGCTTAACCATGAGAGGTTTAGGCAAGGCTTTATAATCAATAAAGAATTTCCTATTAAAACGCATATGCTCTATTGCTCCACGGTCTAAAATCCATGAGTTACTGTTAATTTGAATGAAACAAGCATAAGAATCAAAAACATTTGTCATACCAGCACAATTCACATTAACTGAAGGCTCAGAAGTGCTTGCATTTTGCTGTCCCATTTTCATTTGTTGAAGAAGCTGTAACAGCTCTGTCACATTCTCTTGGGTAAGGGACTGAACATTTTCTGGTGCATTTCCTGTTTGGATGATCTCTTCATTTGGGTTGTAAACATTGTTTGCTTGGACCTGTCCTTTTCCTTGAAATTTTCTCTGATTTGTGAACTTGAAATCACTTGGGAACCCATGAATTCTGTAGCATTGATCAATGGAATGCCTTGGCTTTTTGCAGTAAGCACATATACTAGTAGCTTTCTTTGTGTTGGTAAAAACCCTGTTTCCTTTGTTGTCCTTGAACCTTTTGAAGTTTGCTGCCTGATTGTTTACATTAAAAGAAGCTGAATCTCCAGGATAAGCTGGTGTTGCATGAATTTCTCTTTGTTTTTCATCTTGAATGACTAGAGAATAACCTTGTCCTATAGATGGTAAAGGGGAAGAAATGAGTATGTTGCTTCTAACCCCAATGAATGTGTCATTAAGACCCATTAGAAATTGTAGAAGCCTTTCATCCTGATGTGCTTTCTGTGATTTAGCCTTAGCTCCACACTCATAATCACATACACAAGCTGAAAAAGTATGGAGAGCATAAAGTTCATCCCACTGGCTTTTCATCTTAGTGAAGTAGGTAGACACACTTGTGTTGCCTTGCACCACGTCACTAAGTTCCTTTGCAATTGAAAAAGCTTTGCTCCATTTGCATGACCAAATCTGTCCTCCAGGTCACTCCACAAGTCTTTTGCACTTTGAGAATAGAGCACACTTCAGCTATTTCTTTTGACAAGTAGTTCAGCAACCAAGAAAGGACCATATCATTCCAACGAGCCCAAGCTTTCTGCAGACCAGAATCTGCCTCAGGAACAACTAGGGATCCATCAATGAACCCTAGTTTGTTCTTAGCAGAAAGAGCAATTACAACAGCTCTCCTCCAACCTCCATATCCTTTGCCATCAAAAACAGAAGAAACCAAGTTCATCCCTGGATAATCTGAG
The DNA here is from genome assembly GCA_005239495.1 of Nicotiana undulata. Lineage (NCBI taxonomy): Eukaryota > Viridiplantae > Streptophyta > Magnoliopsida > Solanales > Solanaceae > Nicotiana > Nicotiana undulata. The sequence continues at coordinate 2,938 of MDKH01172776.1, read as the reverse complement.
GGATGAAGGTAATAGGGGTGAGTTGAATCAACTATTCCTGCTGTAGGAGAAACAACAGAAACAGGAACAGCAGATCCATCAACTCGTGTAGTAGAAGAAGAATTCTCAGGACTTTCAATGGAAGCCATTGCTGAGTGAATGAAGAAAGAAAATGAAGAAGATTGTGTGATAGATTAGATCTGTTCAATAGCAGATTATGCCTGCTCTGATACCATGTAGAAATGTAAAAGAAAGCAGCGTAGGAAAATTTTCTTTCTGTATTAATGATGAAATTCTGATGTATAGTGTTTGATATATATACAAAGAATAGGAATCTAAGGTAAAAACAGAAAAGCCAAGTGGCATTATACTATTGACTATCCTATAATTAATTATATTCTTTACAACAGAATAGTACAATACAACTGTATCCTAATTATCTAGAAAGACAAGCCTTCAGCTGCTTCAATATTTGAGACCAACGAAATAGGCTAACATGAACTAGAGCCCAATTCTTCTTTCTAGCCCAAATCTCCTTTATAGCCCAAGACCCAATATGAATACTTCAGCAGACAACATCAGACATGACACTTAGTCTCAACTTTATCTCTAACTCTTCATCTCTAACTCTTCTCTGAAATTAGGTTAACACCAACAGTTCTTGAGAGAAATTAAAATAAAATTTGACACAATTATGTAAAAGGAAGATTCTGAATAGCAAAATACCGAAGAAAGGTATGTAAGAGCTAAACCAAGAGAAAGTCTTAAGGAAATACTTTGTAAAATATTGATGAGTTCAAATAGGGAAATTTTAATATGAACGAGCTGAAGAAAATGAAAGATTATTTACGAAATTCCCATATTTTCTTTACATAGCGCTTCAGAACAATGCGAAAAATTAGAAAATGGGTCTCGATTTCCAAATTTAATTTTTCAAATTGTTGATTGAAGAATAGCTAGTTAATGCGACCATATTATTTCCCTTCTCCCTTAAAGCAACGGAAAAGGTCCAAATATGTCCCTGAATTATGTAATATTGGGCAAATTTATCTGTTGTTAATACGTTTGTACAAATATCTCCGTGTCGTTCAATACTTGCTTCAAAAATATATTTTTAACGGCTCATGTGAAAGGGCATAGTTGGTCTTACGCACATATTTTGAGGGCGTATTTGGCCATTAAAATTCTTAAGCTTATATGTTGTTAAGGTCAGAGGTGGAGGAATGAGGCTTATTACTCATTCACATTGCAACTTAATTACTTTCACTTCATTTTTTCACTATTTGTTATTTGTACACCTTCATTGATCCATTCAAAGGATCTTTTTTATTTCCCTTAGAAAGATACGCAAAATCTTCCACGTTTAGGGTCATTCTAGACGTGTCACTGACTTTGCTCAACATTTTCTTCAGAAAATAAAAAGTATTACGACCCTCGAGTTGAAAAAATAATTGTAATGCTTGTCGAACTTGTCAATCATATATATAGTATATATTATATTTCCCCACGTTTAAGTCATTTATATAGTATATTGGGTCTACATTTTTACTTTGGCATATATGAACAAAAGACTACGTAAAAAAGCAGATGATAATACCGTCAAACTTTGTTTTCCCCCTTTTCTCTGTGTGTGTATATAGTAAGGATTCATAACGCCTAACTTCATTATGTTAGTTTCACGCTATATATATATTTTGTTTAGTTTGACTCAAATAATTGCGTTATTGAGTGTGGATAGAAAAAAAAGTCTTATAGCCCTCGAGTTGAAAAAATAATACTTGTCCAACTTATCAAGAATGTATATATATATTTCCCACGATTTTATTTTTACTTTCCACATGTCTATATTTGTTTAATACTTTGGCATAGACTACTTAAAAATAGATTATAATAACGTCAACTTTTCTCCCCCTTTTGTGTGTGTATAATGTATTTAGTGAGGATCAATAAGGTCAAACTTCATTTATGTCAATTTCACGCTATATTTTGTTTAGTTTGACTCAAATATTGTTATTGCCTTATTGGGGTTTGGATTGATTCTTTTAAAAAGCATTTTAATTGATCGCATTTACAGTTTAAACGCTCTTTTCTTATACTTTACTTCGTTCGTATCTCTTAATTTTAATACTAGCTTATTAATCTCAAATGTTTGACTAAGTTTCCTATTCATTTATATTTGATGCACAAAAAACTGGTTCCCTATTTGGTGTCCGGTATTCGTATTGGGACCCGAATAAATTTTGTGTCGAAAGATTCCTTAATAAATGCGACTCTATAACCAAATAACTCTTTTTGGTACTTAATTAAGTAACATAGAGATAGGGAAATCATTGCTCACTAATGTCATGGGCGGCTTTCCATCCATGCCCCATGACCCCTTGGACGCGCCCTGTGGCGTCCTAGCAAGCCTCCCAACGCCTAGCGCCACGGACGGCCCCGTGGTCTTGGCCGCTCCAAGTGACAAGCGCGCAGGTGCCTCTGTCGCCCCACCAATTTCCCTCGCTAGCGCCCAGCCGCAAGCAGTTGCCAACAGCGCCGCGCGCACAGACAATGCCGCGCGCGCAGATCATGATGCCGGAGACAAAGTTGCTGCCAACGGACCTGTTTCGACCGTTGTAGAAAACTAAGTCCTTTTCTTTGTAATCATAGACTAGCTTTATTTCATGTACTTCCATTATGTTTCTCTAGCCTAGTTTAGTCTACTCATGTAACTAGGGTTTATTTTTTTAAAGCATTATTAGGGGGTATATAGCATTCAAAACTTTCAAGCAAGCAAATCCCTGTACTGGTGTCTCTACCCCTCGACACCGCATTTCCTTCATTTTGTAATAGCTTTCATTATTGCAATCCAGCTTTCATCATTTCAAACATTATTATTGTTCCCTCAATTGTTGGTACTGGTTTTCCCACACGGCACTGACAATCTAGTCTAGCGTGTGGCGGGGACCTCATTTGGCGG
>ML293517.1:0-47368 GCA_005239495.1 Nicotiana undulata | reverse complement strand
CATTATATATATATATATATAATGTAAAGTATTCAATCCAACTTTTTCATGCACGGGCAGTGGCGGAGGCAGGATCTCCGCCAAAGGGTTCAAGAAGGAAAAAGTTACAAAAATGGTAGTTAGTGGAATTGAACCTATCACCTTACACAAATTTTGAACCCCGTTGACCACTAAGCTATACTTTTGGAACGTGTCAAGGGGATTCAAAACTTAATATATAAAGGTAAAAAACAGATTTTGCCGGGAAGGGGTTCGGGCGAAGCCCCTTCCGCCCCTGCCCTCTTAATTTTTCAAGATACTAATCTCACTTTTCATGGACGGTTACTATGTTATTATTGATAGCGTAAAAGTTCATTTGCACTGTTAGTCAGCAGAACTTTTTTGGGTGAGCTTAATCTTTGTACTTAAGATGTCAAGTGTATCCATTTGCGAAAACATAAAAGAGCTAGGTTGCGTTGGCAGGCTATTCGATTACATTCAAGGGAAGAACAGTTACCAGGAGAAAATAGAGATGACAGCTCCAGTTATCACTCAAGTGAAGCCAAGTGATGGACCATTTTGTGCATCTTCATTTGTTGTCAGCTTCTATGTACCAAAGAAAAACCAACCAAATCCTCCTCCAGCTAAAGGCCTTCACGTCCAAAAATGGAGCAATACTTATGTGGCCGTCAGGCAATTCGGCGGATTTGTAGCTGATGTTGATGTTGCAAAAGAAGCTGCTGCTTTGAGTGCTAGTATTGCTGACACTAAATGGGCAGCTGCTGTTGAAAAAAGCCATGCTGCAGATAACACTACCATGTATACAGTGGCGGGATACAACTCTCCATTTGAGTTCAAGGACAGAGTTAATGAGATTTGGTTTACTTTTGATTTGGACAAAGCATCTGCCATTTGAGAGGCTCTTATTCTGGACTCTTTAACATTTCAGGAGACATGAAACTATCTTATATTCTTGGTTTGTATTATTAAACAACAGTTTTGTATGACCATAATGCTACATTATATATATAGCAAATAAGATAGGTTGTACAATACAATCTGATTATGAGGATTTAATGGTTAAGATACCTCTTTCAAGGACCTTTCAAAATAATCCTATATATATATATATATATATATATATATATATAAGGAATAGGGCTAGACCATATTGAGTTTATTGTATGCAGTTTTACATGCAAGATGTTTTCACAACTTAATCATGTAACCTTCTGTTCACATACCAACTACTCTTAGCATTGCGCTATGTCACGACCCGAAATTTCTCACCGTCGGGACCGTGATGGCACCTAACGTTGAACCCGCTAGGCAAGCCAACGTGAATAATCAAGTCCGTTATAATCCTTTATTATCAAATGAGAACAAGTGAAATACGACCTTTTCAGAAATAAAAGCATAAAATTAAAACAGGCTAAAGGTACATAACTCAATCCACTGATTTTACGAATTTTCAAAATAACCAAAACCCAGATCTTTGGAGTCACAATGTCACAGACTATCTACGAATAATACATGTAAGGGTCTGAAAGAAGTAAATACATTTGTTTCTGAAATACTAAAAACAGAAATAGAGAAGTGGAAGGGGACGCCAAAACCTGCGGACGCCTGCAAGACTACCTCGGTGTCTCCGGGTGGACTGAAGGAAGCCTCCTAGCTCTAATGTCCACAGGGTCCTGTACCGGGATCTGCACAACAAAAAGATATGCATGTGTAGTATCAGTACAACCGGTCACATGTACTGAGTAAGTGTCGAGCCTAACCTCGGCGAAGTAGTGACGAGGCTAGGACACGAAAAATAATACAACCTGGGCAATTTAACAATAATCGGAAGAATAATAACTGCAAAATAATCAGTTAAGTACAAGGAAAAAAGGGGAACATGCTGGGGAAAAGAGATAGCAGTTAACAGACAAAAAAGGCGACAGTTTAAATATCAAAGTAACAACACAGAGTAAACAGTGCACGGCATCACCCTTCGTGCTTTTACTCTCATCCACACCAAAACAAGTGCACGACATCACCCTTCGTGCATTTACTCTCATCCTCACCAAGACAAGTGCACGATATCACCCTTCGTGCTTTTACTCTAATCCTCACAATAAATAAATAGAAACGACACGGCATCACCCTTCGTGCTTTTACTCTAATCCTCACAATAAATAAATAGAAACGACACGGCATCACCCTTCGTGCTTTTAATATCATAACATGGCACGACTTCACCCTTCGTGCTTTTACACTCTCATCCTCACAATAAATAATACACGTCATCACCCTTTGTGCTTTACATTCTTCCTCACCCAAACAATATCAAGAACAACAATTTGGCAAGGAAGAAATCAACAACATGAACCATACCAATAAATCACAACATCCCGGCAAGGGAACTACAGTAGAAATATCACCGTCCGGGCAAGGGACACAACTATAACCAATCTCACTCAAGTACATAACTTTACAAAATATTCCTCAACCGAAACAAGTACTCAACAGTATTCACAACAAATAATTTCCATCAGATGAACAACCACCAAAGTGAAATTCAAGCTATAACACAGTAAATAATAATGAAAATCACGTAATTCATAATATCTGACTCACGGGCATGCTTGACACCAACATATAGGTACTCGTCACCTCACTTATACGTTGCACATGGAATAAACACATAGCAAATAAGACTCAACGCCTATTCCCTCAAGCTAAGGTTAGGCCAAACACTTACCTCGACTTCCACGACCAAAATCACGCCTCAATCACCGCTTTTTCTTTTGAACTCGACTCCAAATCAATTGTATCTAGACATAATTGACTCAATAACATCAATAAACGCTAAATAATTCAATTCCAATGCTTAATTATAGCTTTTCTAACATACTTCCCAAAAAGTCAAAAATCGACCCCGGGCCTGCTTGGTCAAAACACGAGGTTCGGACCAAAACCCGATCACCTATTCACCCATTCACCCACGAGCCCGAATATGCAATTAGTTTTGAAATTCGACCCCAAAACGAAGTCTAAATTCCAATTGTACAAAAAGCCCTAACTCTACCCAAATTCCTAAATTTCTACCCTTAGGAACATGATTTAAGCCTAGAAATCTAATGGGTGTTGATAAAAATTTAAAAAAAAACAAGTCTAAGAATACATACCTATGAATTTGTGGTGAAGTTCTCTTTCAAAAATCGCCCAAATTGGAGTTTAGAAGAAGAAGTTATGAATTTTGGTAAAAATCCCGTATGTGTTCTGTATTTAATTAGTTGGACAAAAATATGACTTATGCGATCGCGACTAAGCTAATGCGATCGCACAATTGACCTTTCCCCCACCCTACTCGATCACATCCCCTGTGGTGCGTTCGCATTGTATAATTAATCACCCAGCCCCCTTACTACTCTGTGCGATCGCAACCTAAGTTATGCGATCGCATAGTGCTAATGACCCCCTCCTAAAATCTATGCTATGCGATCGCGAAGGACCCTATGCGATCACATAGTACTCAACACCAGACACCAGAAAACTGAGGGAAAACTAGATTTTTGAGCCTAAACACACCCCGACGCCTATCCGAAACTCACCCGAGCCCTCGGGACTTCGAACCAAATATGCACACAACCTCAAAAATATCCTACGGACTTACTCGTACGATCAAATCGCCAAAATAACATCTAAAACAACGAATTTATGATACAAAGAAATCTTCCAAAACTTTCAAAGTATCAAAATTCACAATCGTGGGTCCGAATCAAGTCAAACGACTTCCGTTTCTTACCAAATTTTACAAACATGATATAAATATTATATTGAACCTGTACCAGGATCCGGAACCAAAATACGGGCCCGATACCACAGATTTCAAGTATAATTAAACTTTCAAAAATCCTTTATATTTTCAGAAAACAATTTCTTTTAAAAATTTATTTCTCGGGCTTGGGACCTCGGAGTTCGATTCCGGGCATACGCCCCAAGTTCCATATTTTCCTATGGACCCTCCGGGACCGTCAAATCACGGGTCTGGGTCCGTCTACCAAAAATGTTGACCAAAGTCAACTCAATTCAAATTTCAAAACTAAAATTATCATTTTCCTAAGTTTTTCACATAAAGGCTTCCCGGCTACACGCCCGGGCTGCGCACACAAATCGAGGTGAGATAGAATGAGGTTTTCATGACCTTGGAACACAGAATTGACTAGAAATACACGGGATGACCTTTTGGGTCATCATAATCTCCACCTCTAAAACAAAACGTTCGTCCTCGAAAGGACATAGAAGGATACCTGAATCGGGGAAAAGATGGGGATATCGGCTCTGCATATCGAACTCGGACTCCCAGGTAGCTGCCTCGACATGCTGACCTCTCCACTGAACACGAAACGAAGGGTAACTCTTCGATCTCAACTGACGAACCTGCCGGTCTAATATGGCTACTGGTTCCTCCTCATAAGTCAAATCCTTGTCCAACTGGACACTACTGAAGTTTAGCATATGAGATGGATCGGTAAGATACTTCCGAAGCATAGATACATGGAACACCGAATGCACGGCTGACAAACTCGGTGGTAAGCAAGTTTGTAGGCCACCTCTACCACTCTATCAAGAATCTCAAAGGGGCCTATGTACCTAGGGCTCAGCTTGCCCTTCTTTCCGAACCTCATCACGCCCTTCATGGGCGACACCTGAAGCAATACCCGATCTCCTACCATGAATGCCAAATCTCGAACTCTGTGGTCTGCATAACTCTTCTGCCTGGACTGAGCTGTACGAAGTCTATCCTGAATGATATTCACCTTATCCAAGGCATCCTGTACTAACTCCGTACCCAGCAACCGAGCCTCCCCCGGTTCAAACCACCCAACTGGCGACCGACACCGCCTACCATACAACGCCTTATAAGGAGCCATCTGAATGCTCGACTGAATAGTTGTTGTTGTAGGCAAACTCAGCTAAAGGAAAAAACTGGTCCCATGAACCCCCAAAGTTAATAACACATGCTCGCAGCATATCCTCCAAGATTTGGATAGTACGCTCGGACTGTCCGTCCGTCTGAGGATGAAACGATGTGCTCAACTCAACCCGTGTGCCCAATTCACGCTGAAATACTCTCCATAAATGGGAGGTAAACTAAGTACCTCGGTCAGAAATAATGGACACGGGCACACCATGCAGGCGAACAATCTCCCTGATGTAAATCTCTGCCAATCTCTCCGAAGAATATGAAACCGATACAGGGATGAAGTGTGTTGACTTGGTCAGTCTATCCACAATGACCCAAACCACATCGAACTTCCTCTGAGTCCGTGGGAGCCCAACTACGAAATCCATGGTGATACGCTCCCACTTCCACTCGGGGATCTCAATCTGCTGCATCAAACCACCGGGTCTTTAGTGCTCGTACTTAACCTGCTGACAGTTCAAGCACCATGCTACATATGCCACAATATCATTCTTCATCCTCCGCCACTAATAATTCTGCCGCAAATCCTGGTACATCTTTGCGGTGCCCGGATGAATGGAATACCGGAAACTATGGGCCTCCTGCAATATCAACTCACGAAGGCCATCAACATCAGGCACACAAATACGGTCCTACATCCTCAAGACTTAATCATCACCAAATGAAACCTTCTTGGCACCTCCGTGCCAAACCGTATCCCTAAGGACACATAAATGACGATCATCATATTGCCGATCCCGAATAAGATCAAACAACGAAGAACAGGCCACAGTATAAGCTAAAACACTGCCAGTCTCAGAAACATCCAATCTCATGAACCGATTGGCTAAAGCCTGAACATCTAAAGCAAGCGGTCGATCCCCGACCGGAATATAATCAAAGACTACACATGCTGACTGACTTCCGGCTCAAAGCATCGACCACTACATTGGCCTTTCCCGGATGATATAAGATGGTAATGTTGTAGTCTTTCAACAGCTCTAACCATCTTCTCTGCCTCATATTCAACTCTTTTTGCTTGAACAGATGTTGCATACTCTTATGATCTGTGAACACTTCACATGACACACCATACAGATAATGCCTCCAAATCTTCAACGCGTGGACAATGGCTGCTAACTCTAGATCATGAACTGGATAGTTCTTCTCATGAACCTTCAACTGACGTGAAGCATAAGCTATAAACTTGCCATCCTGCATCAACACTTAACCAAGTCCAACCCGTGAAGCATCACAATACACGGTATATGGACCTGAACCTGTGGGAAAAACCAACACCGGTGCCGTGGTCAAGGCTGTCTTGAGCTTCTGAAAGCTCGCCTCACACTCATCTGACCACCTGAACTGGGCACCCTTTTGAGTCAACCTGGTCATCGGGGCTGCAATAAATGAAAATCCCTCCACAAACCGACGATAATAACCTGTTAAGCCCAAGAAACTCTGAATCTCTGTAGCTGAGGTGGGTCTAGGCCAATCTCTGACTGCTAAAATCTTCTTGGGATCCACCTGAATACCCTCTGTCGACACAACGTGACCCAGAATGCAACCGAACTCAACCAGAACTCACACTTCGAAAATTTGGCATACAATTGACTGTACTTCAGAGTCTGGAGGATGACTCGAAGGTGCTGCTCGTGCTCCTCTCGGTTGCGGGAGTAAATCAAAATATCATCAATGAAAACAATCACAAATGAATCCATAAAAGCAACTGGGGCATTTCTCAGCCCAAATGAAATCACCAAGAACTGATAATGCCCATACTGAGTGCGAAAGGTTGTCTTAGGGACATCGGACGCCCTAATCCTCAATTGATGGTAGCCCGATCTCAAGTCAATCTTCGAAAACACTGTGGCACCCTGAAGTTGGTCGAACAAGTCATCAATCCTCGGCAAGGGATACTTATTCTTGATAGTAACCTTGTTCAATTGCCGGTAGTCAATACACATTCTCATTGTGCCATCTTTCTTCTTAACAAACAACACTGCTGCACCCCAAGGAGAAACACTAGGCCTAATAAAGCTTTTACCAAGCAAGTCCTGTAACTGATCCTTCAACTCCTTTAGCTCTGGCGGGGCCATACGATATGGCGTAATAGAAATGGGCTGAGTGCCCGGAGCCAAATCAATGCAAAAGTCAATGTCCCTATCGGGTGGCACACCCGGCATGTCAGCAGGAAATACCTCTGGAAACTCACGGACTCCATAGGAGGAACCTCGACACTAGAATCACGAACATAAGCCAAATAGGCCAAACACCCCTTCTCAACCATGCGTCGAGCCTTCATATATGAGATAACCCTGCTGGAAGAATGACGAGGAGTCCCTCTCCACTCCAATCGAGGTACTCCCGGTAAGGCCAAGGTCACAGTTTTGGCATGACATTCTAGAATAGCATGATAGGGAGACAACCAATCCATCCCCAAAATGACGACGAAATCAACCATATCAAGGAGTAAAAGATCTACCCGGGTCTCAAGATCACCAATAACCACTATAAATGAACGGGAGATTCGATCTACCACAATAGAATCACCCACCGATGTAGATACATATACAGAAGTACTTAGGGAAACGCAGGGCATAATCAGATAAGGAGCAAAATATGAGGACACGTAGGAAAATGTAGACCCCAGATCAAACAAAACCGAAGCATCCCTGCCGCAAACTGAAACCATACTTGTAATGACTGCATCGGAGGCCTCAGCCTCAGCCTCAGCCTCAGGTCAAGCGGGTATAGCATAGCATCGGGGATGAGCCCCACCAATCTGAACATCCTTGGGTCGACCTACTGCGGGCTGACCTCTACCTCTCACAGCCTGTCCTCCACCTCTAACTGTCTGGACTCCACCTCTGGCACCTCGACCTCCACCCCTAGTTGGCTGAGGGGGTGGTGGAGCACCTGCTGCGGGAATCATAGCACGAACCCTGGTGGTGAGAACCACTCGAAGCTCGGGGGCAAAACTTAGCAATGTGCCCTGGACCACCACAAGAGTAACAAGACCTCTGCTGCTGAGATTGTTGGCCCTGAAACTGTCCCTATCGACCAGAATAACCACTTTGAAAGCTCTGGAGCGGCGGTGCACTGATAGGAGCTGGTGGTGCACTGCGGGATACCTGAAGGGTTGACTGGAATGGCCTAGGAGGATGACCTCTGCCAAAAGAATCCTTGCCTCCAGATGAGGCACCACTGAACCGGCCAAAATGACGAGGCCTCTTGTCCTACCCCTCACCGATGCCCTGCAATAAGACCATCTCTACTCGCCGGGCCACATTGGCCGCCTCCTGAAATGAAATATCATCGCCTGTCTCTCTGGCCATATGTAGCCTAATCGGCTGAGCTAGTCCCTCAATAAACCTCCTCATTCTCTCTCGGTCAGTGGGGAGTATCATGATAGCATGTTGGGTCAAAGTGATGAATTTGGTCTCATACTGTGTAACTGTCAAAGATCCCTGCTGGAGACGCTCAAACTGCCTCCGGAGGTCCTCTCTCTGGGTGACTAGAAGAAACTTCTCCAAGAAGAACTCGGAGAACTGAGCCCAAGACAAAGGCGAAGATCCAGTTGGTCTGGTCAAGCAGTAATCCCTCCACCAAGTCTTGGCGGAACCAGAAAGGCGGAAAGTAGCAAAATCAACCTCATTGGTCATCACGATCCCCATGTTCTGAAGAACCTCATAGCAACTGTCTAAGTAATCCTGGGGGTCCTCTGATGGTGCACCACTGAAAGTAGTAGGAAACAACTTGGTGAACCGATCCAATCTCCATAAAGCATCAACGGACATGGCTGCTCCGTCAACAGCCTGAGCTATAACAACTGGTTGAACAACTCCAGTTGTCTGAGGTGCCGGAGTATGTAACTAAGAAGCTAACTGCTATGGTGTGCGGGTGGTAGGAGTCTGGGCGCCTCCCCCAGCCTGAGAGACGGCTGGTGCTGTAGGAAGTATACCTGCCTGAGCCACGCTCTCCATAAGTCCCACTAAACAGACTATAGCGTCCTGAAGTACCGGGGTGGCAATGAACCCCTCTGGGACCTGAGCTGGTCCAACCGAAATTGTCTGAGCAGGAACCTCATCGGCAAACTCTACCTGATGATCCTCCACTGCGACTGCTGCTCTGGGCTGAGCCATGCCCCTGCCTCGGGCTCGTCCTCGGCCCCTCGTAGGAGCTACAACTGAAGGATCGAGCTGTTGATCGGTAGATGAGGAAGCACGTGTTCTCGCCATCTGCGAGAGAATAGAATAAAAATTCAATTAGCATTTAGAACTCAAATCGCACGACAGAGAAGAATAGATGTGAAGTTATTCCTAACTTTACAGCCTCTTGGATAAGTACAGACATCTCTGTACCGATCCCTCAGACTCTACCAAGCTTGTCCGTGAATTGTGAGACCTAGGCAACCTAGTGCTCTGATACCAACTTGTCACGGCCCGAAACTTCCCACCGTCGGGACCATGATGGCGCCTAACGTTGAACCCGCTCGGCAAGCCAACGTGAATAATCAAGTCCATTATAATCCTTTATTATTAAATGAGAACAAGTGAAATATGACCTTTTCAGAAATAAAAGCATAAAATGAAAACAGGCTAAAGGTACATAACTCAATCCACTAATTTTACGAATTTTCAAAATAACCAAAACCCAGATCTTTGGAGTCACAACGTCACGGACTATCTACGAATAATACATGTAAGGGTCTGAAAGAAGTAAATACAGCTGTTTCTGAAATACAAAAAATACAAATAGAGAAGTGGAAGGGGACGCCAAGGCCTGCGGACGCCTGCAGGACTACCTCGGTGTCTCCGGGTGGACTGAAGGAAGCCTCCTAGCTCTAATGTCCACATGGTCTTGTACCGGGATCTGCACAACAAAAAGATGTGCAGGTGTAGTATCAGTACAACCGGCCACATGTACTGGGTATTTGTCGAGCCTAACCTCGGCGAAGTAGTGACGAGGCTAGGACACGACAAATAATATAACCTGGGCAATTTATCAATAATCGGAAGAATAATAACTGCACAATAATCAGTTAAGTACAAGGGGGAAAAAGGGAACATGTTGGGGAAAAGAGATAGCAATTAACAGACATAACAGAAAAAGGCGACAGTTTAAATATCAAAGTAACAACACAGAGTAAACAGTGCACGGCATCACCCTTCGTGCTTTTACTCTCATCCTCACAAAAACAAGTGCACGACATTACTCTTCGTGCTTTTACTCTCATATTCACCAAAACAAGTGCACGGCATCCCCTTCGTGCTTTTACTCTCATCCTCACCAAAACAAGTGCACGACATCACCCTTCGTGCTTTTACTCTCATCCTCACCAAGACAAGTGCACGACATCACCCTTCGTGCTTTTACTCTCATCCTCACAATAAATAAATAGAAATGACACGGCATCACCCTTCGTGCTTTTAATATTATAACATGGCACGACATCACCCTTCGTATTTTTACACTCTCATCCTCACAATAAATAATACACGGCATCACCCTTTGTGCTTTACACTCTTCCTCACCCAAACAATGTCAAGAACAACAGTTTGGCAAGGAAGAAATCAACAACATGAACCATACCAATAAATCACAACATCCCAGCAAGGGTACTACAGTAGAAATATCATCGTCCCGACAAGGGACACAGCTATAACCAATCTCACTCAAGTACATAACTTTACAAAATATTCCTCAACCGAAACAAGTACTCAACAGTATTCAAAACCAAAAATTTCTATCAAATGAACAACCACCAAAGTGAAATTCAAGCTATAACATAGTAATAATAATGAAAATCACGTAATTCATAATATCCGACTCATGGGCATGCTTGACACCAACATATAGGTACTTGTTACCTTACCTATACGTTGCACATGGAATAAACACATAGCAAATAAGACTCAATGCTTATTCCCTCAAGCTAAGGTTAGGTCAAACCCTTACCTCGACTTTCACGACTAAAATCACGCCTCAATCAACGTTTTTCCTTTTGAACTCGACTCCAAATCAATTGTATCTAGACATAATTGACTCAATAACATCAATAAACGCTAAATAATTCAATTCCAATGTTTAATTATAGCTTTTCTAACATTCTTCCCAAAACGTCAAAAATTGCCCCGGGCCCGCTTGGTCAAAACACGAGGTTCGGACCAAAACCCGATCACCCATTCACCCACGAGCCGGAATATGTAATTAGTTTTGAAATCCGACCCCAAAACGAGGTATAAATTCCAATTGTACAAAAAGCCCTAACTCTACCCAAATACCTAATTTTCTACCCTTAGGAACATGATTTAGGCCTAGAAATCTAATGGGTGTTGATAAAAATTGAAGAAAACAAGTCTAAGAATACATACCTATGATTTTGTAGTGAAGTTCTCTTTCAAAAATCGCCCAAATTGGAGTTTAGAAGAAGTTATGAATTTTGGTAAAAATCTTGTATGTGTTATGTTTTTAATTAACTGGACAAAAATATGACTTATGCGATCGCGACTGAGCTAATGCAATCGCACAGTTGACCTTTCCCCCACCCTACGCGATCGCATCCCCTGTGGTGCGTTCGCACTGTATAATTAATCACCCAGCCCCCTTACTACACTGTGCGGTCGCAGCCTAAGTTATGCGATCGCATAGTACTAATGACCCCCTCCTAAAATCTATGTTATGCGATCGCGAAGGACCCTATGCGATCGCATAGTACTCAACACCAGACACCAGAAAACTGAGGAAAAATCAAAATTTTGAGCCTAAACACACCCTGACGCCTATCCGAAACTCAGCCGAGTCCTCGGGGCTCCGACCCAAATATGCACACAACCTCAAAAACATCCTACGGACTTACTCTTGCGATCAAATCGCCAAAATAACATCTAAAACAACGAATTTATCATAAAAATCAAAGAAAACTTCCACAACTTTCAAAGTATCAAAATTCACAACCGTGGGTCCGAATCACGTCAAACGACTTCCGTTTCTTACCAAATTTTACAAATGTGATATAAATATTATATTGAACCTGTACCAGGCTCCGGAACCAAAATACGAGCCCGATACCACAGATTTCAAATATAATTAAACTTTCAAAAATCCATTATATTTTCAGAAAATAATTTCTTTCAAAAATTCATTTCTCGGGCTTGGGACCTCGGAGTTCGATTCCGGGCATACGCCCAAGTCCTATATTTTTCTACGGATCCTCCGGGACCGTCAAATCACAGGTCCGGGTCCAGTTACCAAAAATGTTGACCAAAGTCAACTCAATTCAAATTTCAAAACTAAAATTATCATTTTCCTAAGTTTTTCACATAAAGGCTTCCCGGCTACACGCCCGGGCTGCGCACATTAATCGAGGTGAGATAGAATGAGGTTTTCATGACCTCAGAACACAGAATTGACTAGAAATACACGGGATGACCTTTTGGGTCATCACACGCTAAGATTCCACTTCGTTGCAAAGAACAAAAGAACTTGTTATTCTTTTTGGTTACGGGGAGGGGGAGGCTGCAACTATGCAGATTATTTAACGCACAAGTGTGTTAAGAACTTGGATACGGCAAGCATATTTACAACTAAGAACTAAGGGCGATGACTACTTGCTTGCTTGAACTGACAAATGATGGATGTGCTCCATTCAATAAAATATTGATTGGCAAAATAGAAGCACAACTTGTACCTAGCTAATTCGACATATAATGACTTGGAATTCCAAGAAATTAAACATTAGATGGAAAGTAAGTTTGATGAGGTCCGAATCTAGGCTCACTACCATATTTTACATTTACACCAGTACTACTATCACTATGAAAACCTTCAGAAGGAGGAAGAGTAACCTGTCTTGGAACTCTAGCACCCTGCACTCGATCAAGCCGTCCGGCAGCCACACTTGAATCCAAAAACGAATCCTTCCTTTCTGAAAAAAATCTTGTATGTGGTTTACTACTCGAAAACATACTACACGCGACAGTTCTGTTAGAGGAACGGTCTGATGTGCATAAGCTGTTGATGATTGTAGAGAATGGATCAGTAGCGCTTGCATCCGCATAATCAACAGTGCTAAAAGAGTCTCTGGTACTCTCAGTTGTAAATGATGCTTCATCTGAGCTTGTAAAGAGGGACCAGTCACTTGATGTAGCATCTGAAAACTCTGCGGTCATTGACTCCGTGTAAGTTCCCACAACCGGCGGTCTATTTCTATTGGCATTCCTGACGATTCCACCGGAGGTGCAATCAATGATGTTGCTATTCAGTTCCGGTCTGTGATTCACACCAACATAGTGATGCTCTGCTTTTATCTGCTCTGGCCTAGAAGTCTTTGTTGATATTGGTGGGCAGTCCTTTAAAATCCCAGGAGCTTGTCTTCGGCTAATCCTTCTAGTTGGCCGTGGATATGATCTACAAAATCTTATACTATTTCAATAAAGGGATCTATACATCAGAAAGATTTTGTGGAAGCTTAAATAAGATATAATGACAACAAAAACCAGCATCCAATGACAAATATGAATTGGCCAAATTGATCTCCAGAGTTAATTCCTACAGTGCCTTTCTAACGTCAAAGCTCTGCAGTGCTTTACCTCTTATAAAATAAGATATATGCTCCTTCCGACATCACCTGGCTCATGGATACAGGCTGGACCTGGTATCAGGATATGCAACTTGTGAGAAAAGTATGACAAGATACTAAAGCAAAGACATGTAACAAGCACAAAAGTCATAAAATCCACCATTTACACAGTTTACCTACTAGCATTAATTCCTTAAACAAGAAAGTGGACTAAAAAGACATCAGCAAGCACAAATGAAACATTAACATTCATCATTACTAGCCTGGTTACCCAAAGTGCACAGTCAATCACCAAACTGCTGTATATGCACAAAAATTCAGCTTTTCCATTATTGCAGGTGAAGCCAAGTGGCAAGAAATTAGAAAGGCAACTGGTGTATCGTGCATTACAAACAGGTCAACCAGAAGACCAAATAATCTGATATCATGGATGTCCTCATCACAACACAGGTTATTCAAGAATAAACAAGCAGACATCTACTATTCCTCAAAAGGCACTTAAAGGCCTCTTGCTCCAATACCTTTTTGGTAAGTAAAAACGATCTTTGATCTGAGATGTCTGAAAATAGTGGTGCCTCTTGCTTTAATACCTATATTTCTCATGGCATGGCCAGCCAAGAAACATACAACTAACCGTTGGAAATTCAATTATCGTTAACCATTGGGTCTGAATGACATGACCCATAAAAGAAACACTTTCAAGGAGAGAAAAGAATATCATCAATCACATCCTGATTCTAATTAATGTGGACGCGTAGAAGTTTCTCAGATATTTATTCCTGGTGTATTCCACGGCTAGCAACCTCCTACCAGTTCGATGAGACAGAATTTGCAGGCTTGCAAAATTAGTTTTGGAACCTCAAAACTCTATTTTCCTTGCTATCTTTGAAACCAAGGAAAACGAAACATGGAAAACTAGTTCAAGAAACAGAAAATGTGGAAACATGAAAAAGCAAAAGATTTCCAATTTTTTCCCACACAAACATTTCTCTTTAATGATTGAAGAGTGAGATTAAATGGCTAACCATATCGTAAGTGATTAAGTCATCGCCTATTGCACATAATCTACATAGGTCTTTTTTTAGGGGCACAAGCATAATAAAACATCTGAATCATAGAAACTCTAGGCATCAAACTACCTCAGTATCATCAATCCTGAACCAATTGCCTTGTCGGTGTAGATCCTTCACGTAGGATATGTAATGCCCGGAAAATGATGCATTTAAGGTATCCAAGTGCACAACAACAGCATAAAGCATGTAAAGTGGAGGAATGTCATCTGTTGCAGTCATATATGGTATCATATCCAGCATATCCGGAAAAGTGATGCACTTATTTATCTTCCCATAACTTCCTTCCTGATAAGTATAGAAGAGAGGTTAAACAACAGCTGAGAATATAATATTTAAAACAGCAAAATATAGACTGTAAGACTTTTAAGTGCCCAGAACTTAAAAAAGGAAAGTTACATCATGGCTGAAACTCTTTTTTGCCTTTAGAAATGAGATATAAACAATAGATTCAAATTTCAATAGCGTGCCTTTCGGGGATGAGACATAAACAGTAGTCCCGATATTACTAGAAACCAGGCTTGTTGAATTAGAGGTATATAGGTAAAAGATTTGTTTGACATTTAGGACGGCTTCGACATTGTCTTCTAATCCTCTCAGATAACCAGCAAAAATCATAGAGGAAGTAACTAGTAATGAAAACAGAGAGCTGACACTACTTGGTTTAAAAGAAACAGCTTAACCTTCTTGATAAAAAACAAATGCCAAATAAGTGAAATCTGTAAAAGGCAGTACCTGAAATCTTTTCAAGACAATAGTCAAGATATTTGGAGCCTCCTGTATGCTCAACTGCTTTTGTGCACGAACATAACAACCGCACCTTTTAAGGGAATATGAGCAGAAAAGTCTTTTCAATTTCAAGAAGTAATATGCATGTCCAATGGGTAAGCAATCTACATGTGGGATTCAGCAAAGCAAGCTCACATACCTTCCGCATCTATACATGTTTTCCCCATCAAGATCTTCGGGACTTGTAAACTGTGTCAATGCATCTTCAAGTGACTCAACCCAACCAAAGATCTCCAATGAGAGATCCATGATATTTTCGTAGCACTCCGACTCGTGGTGGCATCTCAGGCATTTGACCTGGCATAATAAGACATAAAGAAACTAGGTAAAATTACACAAGAAAGAATAAAGTTCTTTCAATTTTCCATTATGAAATAAGTCAACAAGACTAGCAATATTAGACCTTAGATCTAAGTCGCCCTCCGAAAGTGTGTTGTATAAAGGTCGTTTCCTGCAATCTTGGATCAACAGCATTTTCTCCACCCAATGCCTCCAAGCATATAGATTGCATAGAAGCAACAAGAAGCCTGCATACATATAGAACAACTATTGAGACACAAATAGGTAAAAAAGGAAAAACCAAGCTTCCACTAAAGTCATTAAATAAAACACTTCTTTATTAGGTCCCAAGAAATTACAAAATAACCTTAGTTCTGCATAGATATTTGCTTTCATCATTGAGATTAGCAGAGAGAGAGATAAAAAAGTTATTTCCTGCAGACCTTAAAAACTCGTGAGCATCTTCCTGACTGCCATTGCCAATCTGTCCATTAATACTACGCATATGCAAAAGAATCCTGCTTGGCGACAGAGGACCTCCACTTTCTCTTAACAACATAACATGTTGCTCAAGTTCACACATAAGGCACCAATCTCTCCTGCAGTCTGATGGACATGTAATAGATGAATTTTGCAATTTGTTTAAAAAGAAACAGAGCGGGAGTAATTAAAGGATGTACTGAAATTACAAGTTCTAGAATGTGATCTGCGAAGCAGGTAGATTGTTAAAGGCTTTGTGAAGGTCAGACACTGCAAGACAGCATTGGCATAACAACTGCAAAATGAACGAACAGCTGTAATTGACTTGCTCATGTTCAGGCAAAATTACTAATTGGACTAATTTCTGTTTAGGATGTATTCATTTTTTTTTAATTATTAAACAACAAAATAAATGTGGCACAAGGGTAAAGACGTCTGAAACATTACCTATTCCCGCAATTTATGATACCTCTAGGCAACAAAGTGAAGTCTTCATATTCAAATAACTTCACAAATTCTTCATAAGGAAACAGCATCTGTTCATTAGACGATTATTAATAGATCATGTCAAAGCCCAAAACAAACCAATGACATCATGAATCAACTGCAACTTAGATTTCTCAAGAACACCATGCTAATCCGGCTTTATTGTTAATCAATTAAAAGAGTTTCTCCGAACCTAGGTGATTCTCAATAAAAAATTACCTTCATTTTCTTTAATTGTTAAAGTTAGTCTATTGAATGAAAACTGACCTTTAGTTTCTTGTGTTTGTCAGCCCTGGATTCAACAGATTGATGTCTATCAACTTTTGATGATTTAACCAGACCAAACATTCTCATGATGCCCATGTTTGCAACCCCACTGCCTGCTTGTGGAGGGACATCCTTTCTTCTAGCATTTTCTGCATCGTGAGGACTCAGTAAAATGAAAGAGCAACATGCAGCTATTAGCATATCATATCATATCATAATCATCAAGGAAACATACTTGACTCATCGATATTCTGGCCCTTCCCTTCCAAACCTGAACACATTTCTTCTCTTGATATTTTGGGCGTTTTATGGGACTTTGCTACTTGAGAATGTGATGCACTTTTCGCTCTACTGCTTCTCCTTGTTGAAGTCTTTCCATTAGTGCAAGTCAATGGAATTGCCTGAGTGCTAGTAATGATGCCTTCTCGTATAAGACTTTCTTCATCAATCAACTCCTTCTGATTCCTGCATGCACTCATTTCATGGCCTTCTAGATTCAATGGATTTGAAATGTGACGCTGATTTCTTGAGATGTGTTCCCTCTGCTTATGTAACATATGGCGTTCTCCCATTGTACTCGTCAAATCAGCTTGTTCACTATTGAATCCATCCGTGATGCTATCATGTTCCGAAAACATGGACTCACTTTCTCTTGACTGCAACAAAAGAGAACTCAGCTTAGGCAAATTAAGAAGCAAACAGAAACTTTTGCACTTTCTGTTAGAAAAGAGATAACCTTCTGGTTCATAGAACGTTCTGTTGAAGAGATAGCACAGGAGGGGTAAGTACTAACCCTAGATTGAGCAGCTTGCTCAGAACTCTCAGACATGGTTCCTTCCCCTCTTCTTAATATGTCTCTGTTGCCTTTATGTAGTCTCTTGTCTACAGGTCGTCTCCCAACTTTTGGAGCTACTGATGTCTCCGTTACCATACTAACAGCAGAAGGGGTGAGTGGTGTGATAATAGGTGTTTCAGAGACACCATCTGGAGCAGCTTCGCCAAGCCATGACTGATTAATGTTGCCGTCACTGTACTGCGCTTCAACATAGCTATCAAATGACACTCGTCCCGTGAATTCATCAGTCAACGAAGGCTGAGAGAATGAGCTGTTGCAGTTATTACCCAACTGATGACACTCAAGCTTGTGAACCTGTCTCCAATGGAGAATCTGACACTTCCCTGAGCTGCACAATCTTCATCATTAGATAAGAATAATAGTTGGCTCAAGGAAACGTTTACAGGCCAACAAGTAATTAAAGCCCAAAGTCTCAATTCTCAAACCTATTATGCTACTCCTACTAAAACTAAATTAGTTTGTAGCTATCATCTTGAGTAGCAAGCCACAGGTATTCCAGTGATCTTAGTAGCAAACCATAAGGTATTGAATATCTTTCCTCTTGTATGATTCAGATTTTTCTTGTCGTATATTTAATCTTCTATTAGACTCTATCTTGAGTCCAATCTTGTTTAATATATTCCAACTCGTGTGATTTATATAGTGAGATAAATTTTTATTCCGGCTATCTTTCATATTCCCTTGATTCATAGTCTTTTAACCGTAAACATGTCTAGAGAGTTTTGTCGAAGTCCTAAGTAAGTATGTATTTATCGCGTTCTAGCTTCTATTAGCGACTCTTACATGATATTTTAAGAAAAATACCGAAAATTAACCGAACCATACAGACACTGAAGAGTAACCGAGATGATTGGGACGGTTTTCAAAAGTCTAATTTTGGTTATACAAAATAGAATAACCGAAAAGTTCATGTGATACATATTTTATAAAATAACCTGCCAAACCGAACCATTGACACCCCTACTAAGTATCTTCAGAACTTGCAATAGATGTAGGCATGGGCTTTTTAACTTGGGGAGTAGGACTGCAGTCCTCCCCCTTATTTGTTTGGGACCAAAAGCACAAAGGCTGAGGAATTGGACAGTGGAATGTGTTCATGAAGTAATTGAGAAGAGGATGTCTGTCAAAGAAAAGGCACTTTGGTATAACAGTATTCAGAAGTTATGGAGTTCTAACAGGAAATTTCCATCTCCCTTGTGTTTTTTGTGGGTCCTCGTCTAAAGGCTGAAGAAGGAATCATTTAAAAAATTCTTAAATCTGCCATTGTGGATATATGAAGAATAACCTAAGGGGTATATTATTTTCACCTTGGGGAACACCTCAGAGTGCCTTTCGCACCCTAAAAATGGGCTGAGACAGAATATATATCTATAAAGTTACAGGACAAGCCATTTCACCTATCCAAGAGAAAAAAAGAAAGAATTAAAACTAGAAACGGAGAAGAGACTGAGAGAGCGAAGATGGGCCATTTCACACTCTTACTCTTAGACAAGAAAACATTCTTATTTTTGATACATCCTGCTTTCCACTGTTTACTAATTCTGTAAAAAACTTCATACAGTTAGAACACAAGTACACGA
This sequence comes from Nicotiana undulata, assembly GCA_005239495.1. Classification (NCBI taxonomy): domain Eukaryota; kingdom Viridiplantae; phylum Streptophyta; class Magnoliopsida; order Solanales; family Solanaceae; genus Nicotiana; species Nicotiana undulata. The sequence goes on along the minus strand of ML293517.1, from coordinate 28,044 downwards.
AAAGAACTTGATCATACCAATATCGAATAGATTTGCATTGAGCGCACCGAGTTGTGGCTGGACTATGGCACCTTGCACAGTGATGAATTGCACTGCTTGGCAAAGGCACGAGAGGGGTAGGGATAATACTTACAGCAGGCACAGTTTCTGACTTAAACGCTTCTTCAGCAGCCCGTTGAGCCAGCAAACCAACCCTCTCTTTCTTTTTGGCTGCCTCATTCCATTTGCCTAGAAGGATATAAGAAACCAGGGGAAGCACAACCAGGACCAAAAATAAAGCAGGAATGTCGGTTTCCCTTGGCTGAAGCATGTTCTCACCAGCAAATTCATGTCCAACTATCTTGCTAAACCTTTTGTAGCTAGCCTGATCTACCTAGCTACAAAAGCCCAAGTAAACCGGCAGCAAAATTTTGCAATGTTCTTGTTAGATGATTCCAGCACCACATTATCTGTGAAATCAAGCAGGTGCTTATCATTGTAACCCAACTTACGAAAAGTAAATAATCCAAATGTATAGCAACAAAAATGTAACAACCTTGATTAACCCCATTTCCCTTTCAGAATCTAGTAGCAGCAATCTTGCAAAATGATTTCTTATCTAATAAACCTTGGAGAATAATGACTAAAAAAGGCACCCGCGTTCATGCAGGATCCGGTGGAGAGCTGCATCCAAGGGGTGTGATATAGACAGTCAACCCCTATGCAAGCATTAGTGGCTGCTTCCACGGCTCAAACCTGTGACATATAGGTCACACGGAGACGACTTTATCGTTGATCCAAGGCTCGGCTTCTTGGAGAACAAATGACTACAATAAAATAAATAGCAACTATCCAAACATGCTTTTGGTGTATAGCGAACTTCTCTCAGAAAATTCCTAAAAATCTGTTTAAACGCCACCTTCTAATTTTGCTTATTTTTAAAACATTCTTAGGTGGACCACCTAAGTAGAAGTTCTTAGAGAGGTCATGCTAGAGCCCCACCTCGGGAAGCTATAAGATAATCATAATCACAGGCTATTTAAATGTACTTAGGTGTAGACAGCTTTACACTTATCCATATCAGCTACATCTTTGAAACAAAGAGAACGCAGAAGTGCCCGGTGAATAGAGGTCTCTATAACCAAAATCCTCAAAACCTTGACCCAATTTATTTCTTCCCGAGCTTGAAATTATATCGCATAAAACCCATGGTGCTTCTATGCCCTGATTGTCTATTTATCATCGAAACTTTAAGTTTCTTGTTTTTTTCAAAATATACTCATGGTTCAGAATCCAAGCAAAATCATGAGTTTCTTGGTGCTGGTCATGTATCTATGATGCTCAAGTAGAGCAAAAGGTACTCAGTTTTTAGGTATGAACGAAATCAAATAGCTCAAATTTGTTTTACTCGTTATAACTTAAAAGATATCCGAAATTCAGAATTAATGCAAAATCACTTAAGTTTCATGGTTGTGATCATGTAAATTTGACTATCATGCCCAACTATGTTGTCTTTGAGACAGGAGGAAGCATACTTAGTTTCCATTCTCTCTTGCCACTATCTGAGCATCAAGTTAGCTTTTTCATATCAAATATGTCTCCAAAGATTTCATCCTTCTCTCCCCAACATGCCATTCTTCCTACGTTACTCAACAGTCAACACAAGAGATTCAAATGTAAGATGGAAAGAGCCAATACATTTCTAGAAAGTTCGAAACATTGTTATTTTCAGCAAGTTATTAGCTGATGATAACTACATTGGAAGCAAGCATAAACCAGTCAAGTACGATTTCTCCCTCTTGAAAAACCTCCAACCCACCCCAATTTTTTCTCTCCTTTTCTCAATTTCCATTAACTTCAAAATGCATCTGTATATTTGCACTTGAATGTTCTACTTACTGTTAACTTCTATTTACTATTATGTTCTATTTACTTCAAGTTGATTAGGCTAGTAACATAAAATCTAGCAAGACGCAACACAACCAGCTAGACAATAATGTGCATAATGAGAGGTTGGCAGGAGGGGGTTATGCACTTAAAACTAGTCAATTTATGACAACTTCAGCTTCCGGAATTTTGTCATAGCTCATAAAAAAGGAATTATTTCAAACTAACCATACAAAATAGTCATTCACTCAGACATTATATGGCTAAATGACTCTTTCAGTACAATATTTAAGATGATACACTATAAGTTCACAAATTTCAGCTACTTCCTCTATACGTCTAATAATATATGCAGACAGCAACACCCAGAATGGAGACAAATTAGATAAGCAGAACCAAAGTAAACAACTTCTTAGCAGCTTAATTAGCTAATTTAAACATAACATCCAAAAATAAGGGTAACAATCTAAATCAAGAAAGGGGATTGTAAAAGATAGGTCACAGTCTTTAGCAACCAATAACTCAAACTCAAAAGTTCAAAGCTCAGATTTTTTAAATTCATATTACTACTAACATAAATGCTATGGTTAGAGAACCCCCAAAAGAGGGCATTCTGCAAATAAAATGTGCACATTTTCTCACTCTCAAAAAATCCAATCTTTCTCAACACCATGCCTTAAAAATCGAATCTTTAACCCATTTTCACTAACAAAAAGTTAAACCCATATGAAAAAATTGAGGATTTAGGTATAAAAACAAACATAGGAAAACTGTAAAAATCAAAGAAAGATTTGATTAGGTAGCTCAAAAATACCTTTTTTTCTTTGAAGCATAAAATCTAAGGTAAAGATTTTGAAGACCAGTTTGACCAGTTGTCACTCTCTTGTTTGACCCTTGTAGTTGTAGTTGTAGCTGTAGGTCTTTTTCTTCTTCTTCCTCTATAAGTCTAAACCCAGCAAAGATACTTTGATTCCTTAGTTGGTAATAACATACACACAGACACACAGTAGCTCCTGCTCTACATTTGCCTCGCTTCTGGCATTCTCACACTTTAAGACTAGGGGAAAATTAATGTATAACCGCTCATAGCTAATTGTTATATGTTTATACACATGTCAGTCTACCACTGGCCAAGAGAGGAATAAAGGGGGACACACTTCAGATCTAGAAGATCACAGCCGTTGAGAGCAAGTCAAAAATTAAAATAATCAAGAGGACAAAGAGGAACGAAAAAAGGGAACATTAACAAATGATGTTTTTTTAATGTAGTTGTAGGGTTAAAAGAAAGAGTGGGGACCAGTAGATGTATTTGAGTTTCCAATAATGTAAAGAGGTGCCACGTGGACGGGTATGATTAGGTAATGAGATGGATGTATGTAATAAGGACTTGCTAATTTTTACGAAGTGTTAGGCCACGTAAAGAAAGGGAAAGAAAAGATACAAAGGGAATTCAACTTTAAATGCTTATAAAAAATAGAGGAGAAAGCGAAATGAGATTAGGCTTCATTTTAGGATGGATAAAGACCAATTAAACTATAATAAAACAGGTTTAACTTTGGCCAAATACCTAATAGCCCCTTAAAGTTATCATAATTTGTCACTTGACCATTCAAACTTATTTAATGACCATTTTAACACTTTCACTTGACATAAATATATCTCTTGAATATTTGTGTTAACGAGATCATTTGCATGAATTTTATTCATTGTTGACATGTCAATTAAATTAATGCAATACTTTGTCTATCGAGTTTTTTTTTTTAAACTATTACTAATGATTATACTCCGTCGATAAAACTTTTTACTTGATTCTCAAAAAAAGAAAATATTTTTCTATGCATCCGATATCCAAAATTCATTGTTCCAACTAATCTTAATATGCATCATGTAAGGTCCACTAATGTAGGAAGACTCTCTACCAAAAATTTATTTTCAGTGTTTGACTTTGCAATATCTTACTAAGGATTGGTGGATTATTTCTATTCTAGCATATTTTTTTGGTCAAACTAAAACTAGTATAATGTATAAATTATAAAAATAAAGCCAGTAATAAGACGTGCACCGGCTTATTCTGCAATAATATTCTGACTTCTGTCGATGTTTTCCTAGAAATGGAGCTCAAATGCTCACAAATTCTGCCATCGCTAGTTTGGGGGACATCCCCGCCTTTCATATTTTTCTTTATATTATTTTTTAATTACTTTTTGCATCTAATTCAATTAATGGACACAGTTTCTTGATTTTAGATATTATTTTGATAGTGAAATGAGATTTTATCTTTAGAACAAAACTTAAATTAGCATATTTGGACAGTTTTAGGTTAAAACATAGAACCCTCTAAAATGTTGGTTGAATTGTATGATTGTATCTATGAAAATACATATTATTATACATACCTTACTCAACAAACTAAAAAAACAGATAATAATATTCATTTTAGGTAATGAAAACATAGTGTTAGGGCAATTGGGAGTCGTACTTTCATAAACTTCTGAATGAAGAGGGAAATGGCAACATCGTGTTAGGGAAATTGGGGCACTCTGAGAGTCACTGAGACTTTAGGTATTGTAGGCGCATTAAGATTGAGGAGGTCGTGGGTGCGATGAGTAAGATGAGTCGGGGCAAAGCGACCGGACCAGACGAGATTCCAGTAGAGTTTTGAAGATATGCGGGTAGAGCAGGCTTGGAGTGGCTGACTAGGTTGTTTAATGTTATCTTCAGGACAAAGAGGATGCCTGATGAGTGGTGGTGGAGTACAATGATTTCGGTGTACAAGAACAAAGGGGATATCCAAAATTGTAATAATTATAGGGGTATCAAGTTACTAAGTCATACCATGAAAGTTTGGGAGATGGTGGTGGAAGGGAGGATAAGGAGGGCGGTGTCTATATCGGAAAACCAGTTCGGGTTCATGCCGGGCCGTTCTACTACGGAGGCTATCCACCTTATCAGGAGGTTGGTGGAACTATACAGGGATAGGATGAGGGATTTGCATACAGTGTTTATTGACATAGAGAAGGCGTATGACAAGGTCCCAAGGGACGTCCTTTGGAGGTGTCTGGAGGTGAAAGGTGTGTTGGTGGCTTACATTAGGGCGATAAAGGATATGTATGATGGAGCTATGACTCGGGTTAGGACTGCGGGAGGTGACTCAGAGGCTTTTTCGGTGGTTATGGGGTTACACTAAGGATCTGCGCTCAGCCCGTTCTTATTTGCTCTAGCGATGGACGCACTGACACATCATATCTAAGGAGAGGTGCCATGGTGTATGTTGTTCGCTGATGATATAGCTCTGATTGATGAGACGTGAGGCGGCGTTAATGAGAGATTGGAGGTATGGAGGCAGGCCCTGAAGTCTAAAGGTTTCAAGTTGAGTAGGACTAAGACGAAATATGTGAAATGTAAGTTCAGCGATATGACGGTGGAAGCGGATGTGGAAGTCAGGCTTGACTCACAGGTCATCCTCGAGATAGAAAGTTCTAAGTTCTTAGGGTCAATTTCCAGGGAGATGGGGAGATTGATGGGGATGTTGCACATCGTATTGGGGGTGAGGTGGATGAAATGGAGGTTAGCGTCTGGAGTCCTGTGTGACAATAATGTGCCACCGAAACTCAAAGGTAAGTTTTATAGACGGTGGTTAGACCGGCCATGTTGTATGGAGCTGAGTGTTGGCCAGTCAAGAATTCACATATCCAGAAAATGAAAGTAGCAGAAATGAGGATGTTGAGATGGATGTGTGGGCACACTAGGCTGGATAAGATTAGGAATGAAGATATTCGGGAGAGGGTGGGCATGGCTCTCGTGGACGACAAGATGCGGGAAGCGCGACTTAGATGGTTCGGACACGTGCGGAGGATAAGTCTAGATGCACCGGTTAGGAGGTGTGAGCGGTTGACTTTGACAGGCACGAGAAGAGGCAGAGGACGGCCTAAGAAGTATTGGGGCGAGGTGATCAGGCAGGACATGGTGCGACTTCAGATTTATGAGGACATGGCTCTTGATAGGAACATGTGGAGGTCGAGCATTAGGGTGGTAGGCTAGGGGGTAGCGAGAGTTCTTCCCTTTTTGTACCGGGTAGTCTGATAGAGTTTTGTTTAGGTTTGTTAGCAGTATATGTTGTGTTCACATTGTTATTTTACATAGCTTTGTGTTATTGTCCTTTCACTTATTCGTTGTTATTATTTTCTTTTTGGCATCTTTTATTGTTACATGTCTTTTCTTTTGTTTCTTTTCTGATATTATTGTCTCCCCTATTGAGCAAAGAGTCTCCCGTAAACAGCCTCTCTGCCCTCTTCGGGGTAGGGGTAAGGTCTGTGTACACTCTACTCTTCCCAGACCCCACTAGTGGAATTTTACTGGGTATGTTGTTGTTGTTGTAAATGATTAAATAAAGAGAAAGAAAAAGATAATTAACTATAATTAAGTAACAAACGTTTAAGGGGATATGTACGGAATGGGATAAGTAGTGGCTACTTGAGGATGACTACTATCAATGTGGATGGTCTTGAATTTCTATCACCGTTTGTCCTATGCGTTGAATTTCAAATATAGCTAGCGTTGACCTTCGCTTTCCCATGAACAACACTTTAATTTTTGATCTTGAAGTTCTGATCATGGGACAGTCATATTTTTCATGCTTATGGTTGTTCTGATGCTTGTTAGGCATATTGTCACGACCCAAATCCACTAATGGTCGTGATGGTACCTAACACCGTCGTCAGGCAAGTCAACAATGAGTGATTAACTTAATTACTTACTTTAGTAATTTGAAATCGTAATTGTCATCAATTAAACAGTAAAAAATAGAATTTACAGAGTAAATGATAATATTTTCACAACTACAATAACGAACAACACGTAAGCACCCCCAAAACCCGGTGTCACAAGTGCATGAACATAAACTAGGAAATATAATAAATTACAACATCTGTAGACATATATGTCTACAATATCCGTGTCTCGTAATATGAAGACTCTGCAGGCTGCGGATCGTAATATGAAATGCAACTCATGGTAAGTCCCTGCAACATCCGCGTCTCTACGCCTAAAACATCACCAGACATATATGTACCTGCACAAAAATGTGCAACAAGTGTAGCATGAGTACGTAAATCAACGCGTACCCAGTAAGTATCTATCCTAACCCTAGAGAAGTAGTGACGAGGGGTCGACATCGACACTTACTAGTGGTTCAATAAGACAGTTATAATAGGAAGTAAACAGATATGGGGCAGAGTAACCAAATGAAATAAACAAGTGTAATATGTATGTATATATATATATATATATATATAATGGACCTTACCAGATAGGTCGTCATAATTCAAATCAGGAAGACTTATAGATACACTAACTTCTTGTCAAATATTACGCACAATTTCCATGAGAGTATTTTTATATAGATGTCGAGGTGTACGACCCGATCCCATCATAATATGTGCACTATCGAGGGTCGAACGACATGAACCATAGATGCATCTATTATACTGTCGAGGCGAATACCTCGCTCCCATGAGAGTGTGGTACATAATCCTACCGAGACGAACGGACCGACCCCATTAGAATAAGAAGCTTAAATGGGTCCTTGACCCCACTCATGAATAAACGTGTGAGTCATAATTTTAAGGAAAACATTTCGATGAAAAACGCATAGCGCGGGAGAAATCCATAAGGGGAACACAATTATTCTGCGGCTAATCATGAAACTCGTCAAATCTCTAAAATAGCAAGTCTATCACTCTACACACGTCTAGTCTCAAGTAGTAATGTGAAGTAAAAGAATTTAATAGGCAAGAGATAACTCAAATAGTACAGCTATAGCATGGTGTGAACCTGAGTCTACCCGAACAATAACATGAATGTAACTACGTACGGACTCTCGTCACCTCGTGCATACGTAGCCCTCGCAACAAGTAGCAAATATCAATTACAACACCTAGGGGTAGTTTCCCCCTCACAAAGTTAGGCAAGAAACTTACATCGCTCTGAAGTTCCATAACCAGATCCAAAGCCTCTCTAACACCTCAAACTGATTCCTGTCGCTCCAAAATTAGTCAAACAATGTGTAAACCCATAAAAACATTCTCTAATACTCATAACAAATCAATTTAAACAAATTCCCAACTCCGCTCGAAAAGTCGATGAAGCAACCCTCGCACCTGCGTCCCCAGATTCCGTAAATTTTTCGAAGATAACCATTACCCATTACGAACACAAATATATAATTTATTTCCAACTCCATGCCCAAATTCGTGGTCAAACTCCAAAAATATCAATTTCTAGGTTTTTCTTCAAAATTCCGAATTTCTACAAATTTTCATGCTCGATCCATATAAAAATCATGTATTTAACTCACAATGTGAAGAAATCACTTACCCCATAATAGATAATGAAGATGGCACACCAAAATTGCTCCAAAATCGGCTCCCATTGCCGAAATAAAGTTGAATTGAGCCAACCTTTCATTTAAGGATTGACTATAAATACTCGGATCATGTGGGTGACAGACATTTAATCTCCAATTTAGCCCATGAATGGTGATGGGTCATGTAGAACTTAGTTCGAGAGGGAGAATATTGGGTGTGTATGAACAAAGTCCCACATGTAAAGTAGAAAAAAATAAGTTACTTATTAGGATACTCTTAATGGTGTCAGACATTTTTAGAGAAAATTGTGCGAGAACCCAAGAAGACAATATCACACCATGTTAAGAGTATCTTTGGACCCGTTTTAGCCCAACACATTCAGGTCCAGATTCCTTCTGAATTATGTCTTCCTACTCACTCATCACTGATATTTCCTAAACTAGGAAAATATATGTGTTGATATGTCCCACTACAAAATGAACGTTGTAACCACATAAAGTTTTGAATTGTTCAATTCTTTCACTCGTTTTGTAACGAATAGTAATTGTAACAGTTAAATTTTATTCCTAAAAAATAATAATAAAGACAAGAAATAAAGCGACAAATATTATATTCGATTTCAAGTGATGGGTTACAATATCTAGGATATCTCAAATCTAAAGAGATGTAGTCCTTTGATTCTTTTCCTCACGAATGATAGTTCAAGAGCTTTAGAGCTTGAACTTGAACTTGACGGATTTCAGACTTGTGGCGCGTCACGAACAATTTGAAGGTCGTCAGGAACCAGGATTTATTGTTGGGTTATCACGAACGGAAGATTTGAAGTCGCATGCTTATAATTTGAGTTCACCTTTGGGATTTGACCACAAACGAAGATTGCATAGGTGGATGGAGACCTTGATGTTATTCTCCGGAGCTTCTTTATTCTTTCCTTATGCTTATTTGATTGGTCTTTCAACCTTGTGGTCTCTTCCCTTCAAATGAGGGGTGTGGTCTCTTTATATAGTCACGTGAGGGAGTAGCCACCAAGAAAACCCTCATAGTCCATTAGGCTTGGGGATTTATATGGGTCGATCCATTTGGTAGCCCAATTAAATGGGTTACTCCACTAATATTGGGCTTTTATTTAAATCACTTTAATTAGATTTAGTTAAATAACCCAATTATATGTCACGACCCGAATTCCCCCCATCGGGCCGTGACGGCGCCTAACGCTATTAAAACATATACGAAATGTTACTACCATCCATTACACGATACCAAAATAATAAATGAAATAGAATATTATACTGCCGAAATAATACCAATCTCTAGCTACACAGGATTTGGAGTCACAATTCACGAAATACTAAGAATATCTACAAGTATTTGGTTGAACGAAAATATATAACTATTTTGGACTGAATAAAACAACGATTGAATAATAATGAAGAGACTCTAGGAATTTGCGGACGTCATCAGATCTACCTTGTGTCTCCGTGCCGAAGTGTCAACTCTAACTCGATCTCATCTAGGACCTAAACCTAGATATGCACAAGAAGTGCAGAGTGCAGTATTAGTACAACCGACCCCATGTACTGGTAAGTGTCGAGCCTAATCTCGGCGAAGTAGTGACAAGGCTAGGACAAGACACCACATGAAAACCTGGACATATATAATCATGCTAGTTGAAATAACAACGAATAAAGAATTAAAACCGCAAATAATGGGAGGGGGACATGCAGTGGGGAATTCAACATAAGGATTGATAAAACGGAAAGACGGAAATACACAATGATCAACAAGAAACTTAAGCAACTAAAATAGAAAGGAAATTTGCACGACATCACCCTTCGTGCTTTTACTCTCAGCCTCACCAAATAATAAATAGAATGCACAGCATAACCCTTCGTGCTTTTATTCTCATCCTCACCAAATTATAAATAAGAATGCACGGCATCACCCTTCGTGCTTTTACTCTCAGCCTCACCAAATAATAAATAGAATGCACAGCATAACCCTTCGTGCTTTTATTCTCATCCTCACCAAATTATAAATAAGAATGCACGGCATCACCCTTCGTGCTTTTACTCTCGACCTCACAATATAGAAAAATTACGCATGACATCACCCTTCGTGCTTTACACTCTTCTTCACAATATAAATAAATTATACACGGCATCACCCTTCGTGCTTTACACTCTTCCTCACCAGTCACAGAATTTTTAACAACATATAAAGAGGAATTTCACAAGAAATCAGTATTTCATCATAGTTTCTATCGCCATTTAACATTTCAATCTCAACTCAATATTCACAATGTTATCCATCTCGGTGGAACCGGATACAAATCTTCCAACATTTCACTAACAACAATAATAGCAGATGATATGCTTTAAGACAAAAAGAATAACAAGAATTAACTTTCACTCGCATGTTATGACCTGACCACAACGTATAGGTAATCATCACCTTACTTATACATCATATTTAGCAACAAAACAAATAGAAAGTAGTCACACAATACCTATTCCTTCAAGCTAAGGTTAGACACAACACTTACCTCGATTTCGCATGCCACTCACTGCTCAAGTACAACTTTTCCTTTAGAATTCACCTCCAACCCACTCGTATCTAATCATAATTAGTTTAATATCGTTAATTATTGCTCAGGGAATTAACTTTAATACAAAATTATGGTTTTCCTAATAAAGGACAAAAATCGACCCCGGGCCCGCTTGGTCCAAACTCGAGCTTCGAGCCAAAATCCGTTTACCCACTCTCCCGCCCGGATAAACAATGGTTTTGGAATCCGATCTCAATTCGAGGTCTAAATCCCCAAATTTCGAAATTCTTAAGTTCTACCCAAAAATCCCTAATTCTACCATGGAAATTCTAGATTATAGGTTGAAATTTTGTAAAAAGTTGTAAAACATTGAAAGGAATTAGTTAGGAATCACTTACCTATGATTTGGAGAAGTTTTGGTCTTTGGAAAATCATCTATTGAGGTTTAGGGTTCGAAAGAAGTGAAGAATGGGTAAAAATTGCGTCTAAGTCCAAACTTATCAGTTGCAGATGTCGCATTTGCGACTAGAGCTTTGAATTTCCGAAGCTCGCAAATGCGAGAAAGATATCACAAATACGAACCTTCGAATCTTCTGCTACCATCGCAAATGCGATGTCCCAATCGCAAATGTGAACGATGGACTTCCGCAAATGCGGCCCTTTTCCTTGGAATTGCGAAGTACCAACCCCCTCCCCCAGCTCACAAATGCGAATGTTTATTCGCAAATGCAAGGCTTGCATTTGCGAGATCTGCAGACCTGTAGACACCATCAATTTTCCTTAAGTCTAAATCACTCTATAGCTTATCTGGAACTCACCCGAGTCTTCGGGGATCCAAACCAAACATGCACGCAAGTCTAAAAATATCATACGGACTTGCTTGTGCGATCAAATAACAAAATAACACCTAAAACTACGGATTTAGCATCAAAACTCATGAATCTCTCAAGAACACTTAAAGTTTCTATCTTCTCAACCGGACGTCCGAATCACGTCAAATAAACTCCGATTTCCACCAAATTTTCACAGACATGACATATATGTTATAATAGGCCTGTACCGGACTCCGGAACCAAAATACGGGCCCGACACCAACGAGTTCAAACATTAATCAATATATTTAATTCCTTTAAATTTCGGTTTAACAATTTTCATCAAAAATTAATTTCTCGAGCTAGGGATCTCGAAATTCGATTCCGTGCATACGCCCAAGTCCCATATTTTAATACAGACCTCCCTGGACCGTCAGAACACGGGTCCGGGTCTGTTTACTCAAAACGTTGACCAAAGTCAACTAAAATCAACTTTAACTCTAAAAAATTATTATTTCATATATTTCACATAAAGCTTTCCGAATTCACGCCCGGACTGCGCACGTAAATCAAAGTGAATAAAAATAATGTTTTTAAGGCTATCAAGCCCAGAATAGAGTTTTAATTCATAAGATGACCCTTTGGATCATTACAATCTTCACCTCTAAAACAAATGTTCGTCCTCGAACGGACATATAAAAGTACCTGAACTAGCGAACAAGTGTGGATATCTACTCTGCATGTCTGACTCGGACTCCCAAGTAGTTGTCTCAATAGGATGACCTCTCCATTGCATTCGAACTGAAGGGTAACTCTTTGACCTCAACTGACGAGCCTACCGGTCTAGAATGGCTACCGGCTCCTCCTCATAAGTCAAATCCTTGTCCAATTGGACAGAGCTGAAATCTAACACGTGGGACGGGTCACCATGATATTTCCGGAGCATAGATACACGGAATACCGGATGAACTGAGGATAACCCTGGAGGCAATGCAAGTCTATAAGCCACCTCCCACACTCTCTCGAGAAGATCGAATGGCTCGATATACCTAGGGATCAACTTGCCCTTCTTCCCAAATCTCATAACACCCTTCATGGGCGATACCCGAAGTAATACCCTCTCTCCGACCATGAATGCCACTCGCGAACTTTACGGTCGACATAACTCTTTTGTATGGGTTGATCTGTACGAAGGTGATCCTCTATAATCTTGACCTTGTCTAAGGCCTCCTAAACTAAGTCTGTACCCAACAACGGAGCCTCACCCAACTCAAACCATCCAACTGGCGACCTGCACCGTCTACCATATAATGCCTCATAGGAGCCATCTAAATGCTCAACTGGTAGCTGTTATTGTAGGCAAAATCTGATAACGGCAAGAACTGATCCCAAGAACCTCCAAAGTCAATAACACAGGCGCAAAGCATGTCCTCGAAGATCTGAATATCACGCTCGGACTGCCCGTCCGTCTGAGGATGGAATGCTGTGCTCAACTCAACTCGTGTACCCAACTCACGTTGAACTGCCCTCCAAAAGTGCGAGGTAAACTGCGTACCCCGATAAGAAATGATAGACACAGGCACACTGTGAAGGCGAACAATCTCTCGAATATATATCTCTGCCAACCGCTCCGATGTATAAGTATTTGCCACCAGAATGAAGTGTGTTGATTTTGTCAGCCTATCCACAATAACCCAAACGACATCGAACTTCCTCTGAAGCCGTGGGAGTCCAACAACAAAGTCTATAGTGATATGCTCCCACTTCCACTCAGGAATCTCTATCTGCTGGAGCAAACCACCGGGTCTCTAATGCTCATACTTCACCTGTTGACAATTCAAGCATCGAGCCACATAAGCAACAATATCCTCCAACTGTAACCTGCTTGGAACCACCGTACCGAACTGTGTCCCTAAGGACCATCAAGTGAGGGTCATCATTTTGCCTATCTTTGATACGCTCGAATAAGGCAGACCGAGCGACTATACAAGCTAAGACACGGCTGGGCGAAATATCCAACCTCACGAACTGATTGGCTAGAGTCTGAATATCTGAAGCTAACGGCCTCTCACCGACTGGAATGAATGCAAGGCTGCCCATACTCACTGCCTTCCTAATCAGTGCATCGGCCACCACATTGGCCTTCCCGAGATGGTACAATATAGTGACGTCATAGTCTTTCAATAACTCTAACCATCTCTTTTGCCTCAAATTGAGATCCTTCTGCTTGAACAAATACTGAAGGCTGTGATGATCCGTGAAAACCTCACACGGCACGCTATAAAGATAGTGCCTCCAAATCTTCAACGCGTGAACAATGGCTTCCAAGTCTAAGTCACGGACATGATAATTATTCTCATGAACCTTTAACTACCCAGACGTATATGCAATCACCCTTCCCCCTGCATCAATACCACTCCGAGCCCTACACGAGAAGCATCACGGTATACCGTGAAAGATCCTGAACCTGATAGTAACACAAATACCGGTGTTGAAGTCAAGGCTGTCTTGAGCTTCTGGAAGCACACCTCACACTCGTCCGACCATCTGAATGGGGCACCTTTCTGAGTCAATATCCTCATTGGGGCTGCTATTAATGAGAACCCCTCCACAAAACGACGGTAGTAACCCGCCAAACCCAAGAAGCTCCTGATTTCCGTGACTGAAGTGGGTCTAGGCCAATTCTTGACTACCTCTATCTTCTTAGGATCTACCTGAATACCCTATGCTGATACGGTGTGACCCAAGAAAGCTACTGAATCCAACCAAATCTCGCACTTTGAAAATTTAACATATAACTGACTATCCCTCAAAGTCTAGAGCGCCATCCGGAGGTGCTGCTCATGCTCCTCCCGACTGCGGGAGTATATTAGAATGTCATCAATAAACACAATTAAGAAGGAATCCAGGTAAGGCTTGAAAACCTAATTCATCAAGTCCATAAATGCTGCAGGGGCATTAGTCAAGCCAAAAGATATCACCAGAAATTCATAGTGCCCATACCTCGTCCGAAAAGCTGTCTTAGGGACACCTGATGCCCTAATCTTCAACTGATGGTAACCCGATCTCAAATCGATCTTTGAAAACACCTTGGCACCCTGAAGCTGATCAAACAAATCATCAATTCTCGACAATAAATACTTATTCTTGATAGTGACTTTGTTCAACTACCGGTTATCTATACACATCCTCATCGATCCATACTTTTCTTCAGGAACAAAACCGATGCTCCCCAGGGCGAGACATTTGGTCTAATGAAGCCCTTATCAAGCAAGTCTTGCAATTGTTATTTCAATTCCTTCAATTCTGGTGGGGCCATCCAGTGTGGAGGAATAGAAATGGGCTGAGTGCCCGGAGCCACATCAATGCAAAAATCAATATTCCTGTCGGGTGGCATCCCCGGCAGGTCTGCAGGAATCACCTCGGGAAACCACGAACAACAGGCACCGAATCTATAGAAGAAACCTCAGCATTAGAATCACAAATATGAGCCAGATAAGCCAAACACCCCTTCTCGACCATGTGATGAGCCTTGGTATAAGAAATAACCCCATTGGAAGAATGACCAGGAGTCCATCTCCAATCTAATCGAGGCAACCCCGACAAAGCTAAGGTCACTGTCTTGGCGTGACAGTCCAAGATGGCATAATAAGGCGACAACCAATCCATACCCAATATGACATCAAAATCAACCATGTCAAGAAGCATAATGTCCACACAGGTTTCAAGACCCTCAATAACGACCACACACGAGCGCTACACACGATCTACAACAATAGCATCCCCCACGGGCGTAGACACATAAATAGGGATGCTCAAGGAATCACGGGGCACAACCAAATATGAAGCAAAGTAAGATGACACATAAGAGTAAGTAGACCCCGTGTCGCGCCCCCTTTTTCCTCGCGGAGATCGGGTTTATGACATTTGGTTGAGACAACTCGTCCTTTTGGGAAAGGGGTTTTGCATTTTGAAGAGTCGCCACCTAACGATTTTTGAGGTGCGTTAGAGAACCTAAGGGGTTGATTTACAACTACGTTGTTAACCAGAGATAGGGTAAGGGCTTGAAATTATCCTAATGGGAAGGTGTTAGGCACCCCTCAGGATCCACTAGTGTGGTTCCCGGCCAAACAACTTTTGTGAATTTGTACGATTTAGCAAACAAACACATAAATGCTCAAATAAGAGGGGATTTAAGTCTTAGGCATGCATGTGTTTGAAAATAATGAGAGAGAAGTTAAGTTTTGAAAAAAAAGAGTTACAATCTAAGCATGTAAAGTAAAGGATATCCTAGGTTTGTGATAATATGGATCACATCAATGCAATACCCGGTATGACACTCCTCAAAGAGGGGCTACACATGGTATTAACGCATCGGTCATCATATTCATATTCTACTCTTTCCCACCCCGTGAAGGTAATTAAAGCGCGTATTGGTCACGAACTCTATTGCATGATGCTACCCGACCCCTTTTCTATTAGTCCTGGAGGAGGTTAGGACTACTATCCTAAGAGGGAGGTACTAGGCAGACCCTCAGGTTTTAAAAGGCAAAATTCTAAGGCGACAGATAAAAAAACAGGTAGGACTACAATTAATGGGAACACAGATAAGCAGGTGAAAGGCTCAAGTTTACCTCCACGAGTATTGCACATATACAACATGCCTCATACACAAATTTAGGTCCATATTTAACTCCTAAACATGATGCCTAAGTGGAAACAACAGAGTTCAATTATATCACATAACTCGGAGAGGAAATCCTAGTCATGTCTTGCCTACTGATTTTTGCATGCTGGTAGTTGATCATGATCACAAAGACAAGTCTGGTTTTATTTCTTGTAATTGATTACCTAAGGCTTGTCTAGGTGTAAAATAACATGCAACAATGGTACAGGTTCATTAAGGGTCCAGATTGTCAATACTATGTTATTCTAAGCGTGTACAAAGAACTGATTACCAGTTTATTTAGACCAGGGGATTGTTTCAGACATATGTTTAGACTGAGTATGATCCTATTGCATGATATCTAATGCAGCATGATAGTCTAAACATGATTTCTAAATGAATACCGGATCACAACATCATGCATAACTTCAGGAATATCATAGTTGACGGATTTTAATAGTTGTTTATCTAAAACATGATTTCTACGCGTATCATGGTGAAGCATAATTACGGATTTGTTAATGCTCGTTTTAAGGCAGGATTTAGATTACGTTTTAGAATGCATGAACAAAATCACATGATAGCATTTTCCATTGTTATTACTGATCCCATGAACATAATTTTCTAAGTGATCTAACAATATTGAAATAAAATGATGAACAATGTCATGCAATCCTAAAGAGCATGATTTCTAATGCACGATATGCTTTGCGTGTGTTAGTCCTAGACATGATTTCTATAGCACACATAGGGAATGTAAACCTAATAGCATGATTTCTACCCTTTTATATCTATAACATGCATAGTTACCCCTTTCTCTTTTCACTATCCATCCCCCAAGAGTTATTTACAATAAGTTATTACAGACCATCGATCATGAATTGAAATAGAGAAAAAATGAGAGGTTATTCTATAGGGAGCCTGCAGATAGGCCCAAGTCCTCCAGAACCTCATTGCCATATGGTATTTCACAACATTTCTCATAATCCAGGTGTGTCAAAGTCTCTAAGAACCTCAAGGTCTCCCGGGCAATGTTCACACCCAGATTTCAAAGTCATAGTAGAATAAGTGCAGTGTGGAAGTGCCAGCCTCAGTGTGTCAGAATTCAGAGGGAGCTCAAAGGTCCCAAAGCAGTGCTCACACTAAGGGGGCAGAACTTAAGGGTCTAAGAATAAAGTGAAGTGCAGGATGTGATTTGAAAAGAGTTAATTAGGAAAAACAGCTTTTGAAAATAACTTGTTTGAAATAAGCTTTGGAGAAAAATAGCAGAATTCGTTTAGTGAAAACAATTTGAAAAGGGATAGGGTAAGATAGTCAAAGTTGCATAGAACAAGAAACAAGAACCAACCAAGTTCATCAATCACAAGCAGGGACTGAGGGGATATGGGACAAACATGAAGCACATAGGGAAAGCATACAACAAGCAGAGTCATATACATGTTCAGAGAAAGTTCTGGGACATCATGTGTTCAGGATTACATGGAGACTAAGTAACACGTAGTGCAATTGTAGTATACTAGGAATCAAAGAGGACAGAAGTGAACCAGAATCATGTTAAAGCATGCAAATGGGGTAGTAACATGTTGAGGCTAAAGGGGAGGGTATTAAGAACTAAAGCAACAAAGCATACAAACTAGTTGCAAGTAGAACAATAAAACCATAATGTAAAAACATATTAGAAGTAAGATGAATCGAAATACCCAAAGAAACATATTATTTTGAAGCTTTAAACATAAATTGAAGACATACCAGTTGGAAGATAGCAAGTACAGAATGAAGAATAGGCAAATAGAATAACCAGTCTTGGCTTGCACCCGACTAGTAATAGCAGGTAATCAAGAGAAGAACAGTAGAGAGTATGTGTGTGTGTAAGAGAGAATTGAACATTGTGTGTGTTTGTGTGTTAGTGAAAGACTAGAGTATTTATAGTTGGAAAACATGTAGTAAAGTAAGGTTTGAATCATAATAGCATGGTAATTAAGGAACTCAGAATCAACTAGTCAGCTATCAAGGCAAGTACTCCCTTAGGTTAAGGGAGTTTAATTCAAACGGTAAGAACCAGTATCATATAAGGCAAGAGAAAATCAGTACATGACTAGTAAGGAAAGAATCAAGGCTCAGTAATCATAGGGTAGTTAATTAAGGAAAACAATCAAATAACTGAGGTATAGAGTAGGTAATTAGGGGTAAATACACAAAGGGTTTAAATAAGGACATAACTAGTAATGAATCAATATGTAACACGGTAAATCAGAGAATAAGACAAGAAATAATTAAAGGCTGTAAAACATGGACATAATTGAGAAAATCAGCACATAGGTATCATCATAGTGAACCAGGGAATCAAAGGATTGACATGATGCTGATTTTAAGGACAAAATAACATAAGTTTACATGAACAAATAGATGAATCGAGTATTAACAGAGAGAATCGAGTGTGAAACCCTAATAAATACATACTAGGGTAAAATCACAAGTTATTCTATTTAAACGAAGAAATAATCAAGAAAATTAAACACACAGCAAAAATCATGTAGCAAACAGTCATGGACGAACTTCGGAATCCAGACGAAGTATCAAAAATTAGGGTTTCAACATAAACTAGTTAGGGTTGAGGAAACACTCAACACAATCGATCAAAACACATAATAATCAGAGAATAAGAACCTTTTTTAAAATAAGAAAATGTTTTGATCAAGGTTTTCACGAAACCCTAGTTTTTAGGAAAATGAAACATCGTTAAAAAATCAGAGGTTTTTCAGGAGAAAACACATGAAATAGGTTTATCTCGCCTCAGATCTGTAAAGATCTGAGAAGATGAAATTAGTGTTTCGAAGAAACAGTCCAGAGATGAGAGCACCGGCTTAGAAACCATAGGTTTAGCCGAGAAATAGGGAGATTTTACTGGAGATCGAGCCATGAAGGCCTGAGACAGGCCAATGGTGTGAGAGAATGTGTCACGACCCAAATCCGAGCTCAGGTCGTGATGGCGCCCAACACCGGGGTCAAGCAAGCCAACACTTGTGTTACTAACGAGATTACCTTATTTGATTTTTTTTTTCAAAACTTGCCAAATTTTTAAGGTTTAACAGTGTAAGGTGAAGACGTATAACTTAACCAGCTTAAATAAACATAACCAAAAGGGCCGTAAATAACCTATATACAGTGCCAAAATATAATATTTACTACGTATGCCAAGACCTATTGTCACAAGTCTACAGGCGGACTAGTGGAATATACAAAATAAGATAGAATAACTGTGCTACTGTCTGAAGTAAATGGACAGAAATAGCAAAAGACAACTCCCAAGTGCTGCTGAGGGTCGCCAAGGAGGAGCAACTCACCGTGGAGTCGGGTACAGAGTGTCCTCTCAAGATCGCGCTCCGGTCTGATAACCAGATACACCTGCCTTAGAACTTATACAATTAAGTAAAGAAGCGTAGCATGAGTACATATAAACAAATATGTACCCAGTGAGTATCCCGTCTAATCTCGAAGAAGTAGTGACGAGAGGTAGACGTGATACCTACTAGTCACGACCCCAAATCCTAACAGGCCGTGATGGAGCCTATCGTGGAACTAGGCTAGCCAACCATCACTTTACTACACAATTATTCAATTATAACAGTTCACAATATAACAATAAGCATGCAACCATAGCACAAATAATATAATTAAGTCTTAGCGTCCCAATAATATTCTAAACAACTCTAAACAACCTCCCAGAACCGGAGTCAATAGTCATGAGCATCTAAGAATAAAAAATCTAACTCTACTAAACTATAATATAAGTCTCTGAATCAAGAGCTAAAAACATAATAAGGAAGGGAAATGGAGAAGTTGTGGACGCTGGACAGCTACCTCGAAATCCCGTGAAATGTTGTTATCGCACCTGCGTCAGCTACTGCTGCGTGCTAGTACCTAGATCTGTGCACAGAGGCACAAGGAGTCTTTATGAGTACTCCAACTCAGTAGTAATGAAAATAAATCACAGTCTGAGCAATATAAACACACAGAACAGATACACAATTCCACAAAAGCCAGTAAAGCACCAAGTCACCATGTAGTATTCATTACATAATAAGTTCGAAATCAGTTTTCAGAAATCCCTTGAAAACAAGTGCAATATCAATATATCATAATAAAATTCTCAGTAAAACCATTTTGAAAACGAAGTAAATCATAGTTCGAAAACTCAGTAAAAATCTTCATAAAACTGCCCCTAGGGCCATAATCGTTTCTCGTAACAATATTTTTCAGTATCAGCCCATCAGGCAACCTCACCATCACTCTGACCATCAGGCAACCTCACTATCACTCTGACCATCAGGCATCCTCACAATCACTCTGCCCATCAGGCATCCTCACAATCACTCTGCCTATGAGGCATCCTCACAATCACTCTGCCCATCAGGCATCACTCATTCGGTACCAGCGCTCACTTGGGGTGTGTTACAGACTCCGGAGGGGCTCCTACAGCCCAAGCGCAATAATAAGCCACAACATGGCATAATTCACACACAATATAGGCCCGTAGCCTCACTTATATCATATATTCCTCACAATATAGGCCATCAGCCTCACTCAGTCAGACACTCTCAATTTGCCCTTCAGGCCATAAATATACCGGGTTCTCGACCCAAAAATAGTGTTTCATGTTCAAGAAGTAGTATCAGAATACTCTGAGTGTCAAAACAATATCGCATAAAAAACTGAGTGAAAAATCATAACATATCAGTGAAGAAAATAGTAAAACATAACCCCCGAAGGGTGAACAAGTTGGCAATAGGCCCCAAACACGGCTTACAACCCAAAACATATCTTAATGTATACATACTAATTAAGCAATGGCTTAAAAATCGGTTTCGCAACTCAATAGTCACCTATGTACGGAAAATATTTCCAAAGTTCCAACCTTTTCATTTCAAACCCCGTGAAATGGTGCATAGTCTGGGGTTTCATACCCTCATGACAGGATTTAAAGACATTACTTACCTCAAAACTAGCCCGAAATTATTCCGCGATGCACTTGCCTCTCGAATCAACCTCCGAAGGCTCCAAATCTACCAAGTTTAGATTTTTATCATCAATATGGGCTTAAGGAACAATTTCCAATCAAAAGATATCAATTTTACTCAAAAATCCGAAACCGGGCAAAACCCGACCCCCGGGCCCGCGTCCCGAAACTCAGAAATTTTTACAGAAAAGTGTTCTTCATCTTCCCACGAGTCCGTACATATAAAGAACACCAAAATCGGAGTCCGTTTGACCCCTCAAATCGACCCTTGAAGGTCTCATAATCTCATGCCCCAAAATCCTATTTTTCTACTGTTTTTCATGAATTAAAGGCTGGGATTATGGTCTATAATCACCCATAAACGAGTTTTAATAATCAAATTACTTACCTCTGTGCTACCCACTGATTTTCTCCTTCAAAATTCGTCCAAAAAGCTTTCTCCGTTGAACAATGGTGTAAAAGAGGGTTTAAGTCGCGGAGGGTTTATTATTTAACTGCCCAATGATTTACTCTCTGCGATCGCAACCTTAGCCCTGCGATCACATTGACCAATTCCCCCAGACCTCTGCGATCTCAACAAAGCTCAGGCGATCGCGGTTCAATAGAACCTCAACCTACGTGATCGCAGTCCGACTCACGCGATCGCGAAGAACAACTGACCCCGCTCCCCACGCGCCTGGCTAACTCTACGCGATCGCAGCTCAACCCACGCGATCGCACTACATTGGGCTCCTTCTACTCCGCTATCGCACCTCCCTTCTCGCGATCACATAGAACAATCTGAGCCTGTCCATAATTAACTCTTTGCGATCGCACTACTTCACCCGCGATCGCAGTGAACCAAATCACTGTGCACAAAAACCAGAAAACCAGCAATTGTTCTAAGTACAAATGAGTCCGTTAATCATCCGAAATCAATCTCGAGCCCCTCGGGACCCCAACCAAATATACCAACACATCCCATAACATCATCCGAACTTAGTTTCACTCTCGAAACACCAAAACACCAAAAATTACATCGGATTCAAGCCTAAGAACTTTGAAATTTCTAAAATTCATCAATGATGCCGAAATTATCCAAATCAACTCCGATTGACCTGAAATTTTGCGGACAAGTCCAAATTGACATTACGAACATGTTCCAACTGTCGGAATTCCATTTCGACCTTGATAGCCTATTTTTCACTGCCGATCGGAAATCACCAAAAACTAACTTTCGCCAATTCAAGCCTAATTCTACACCGAACATCAGAAAATTGTTCTGAACATACTCCTAAGTCCCAAATCACCTAACGAAGCTATTTAAACCATAAAATCCGCATTCCGAGGTCGTTTACTAATAAGTCAACTCTTAGTTGACTTTTCCCTTTTTAAGGCTATTTTAAAAGGCTATCACTGAATTCTCACTACAACCATTCGATTTCAAGCCTATCAACTCTAATACATCAATTACAGTATAACCAATCTATATCAAGTCAATAACAATAATTATACTTCAGGTTTTTACGTAACGACAGACCGGGTCGTTACACTTACTAGGGCCATGGGTGAATAACATGGCTAAATAAGACTAAGCAGGGATAACAGTCCTAGAAATCACCAAGACCTGAAATATCAAATATGAATTTACAACTTACTTCTACCTGTCACATCACAATAGTATATATAATGAACTACTTCCTTTTTCACATGAAACAATTTATATACTAACAACAAGACTCTCAGTCAAATACACAACACATAGCATGTCGGAGCGTTGCGAAAAATAAATGTGCACTGCTGAGAGTCGAACGGATCGAACCATAGATGCATCTATTACCCTCTCGCGAATCATTCATGCGACGCGGTTTACATAATGATAAGGCTACCCCACTCACGAATCATACATGTGACGCGGGTGCTCATATACATACACGGAATTATTAGAGATTCAGGCATTTTAACAGAGATTATACTTGAAAACAAGAACCTAAGTAATGAAATCTAAAACATGACTTCGTAACATCTTCATGACAATCCAAGAATAATAATCAACTCAACATACATTTAAGGATACAAGTAAGGCACATAAGGCATGCTCGTGGGTCCTAAAACTACCCAACATAACAATAATAACCGCTACATACGGACTCTCGTCACTTGGTACGTACGTAGCCCCCACAGACATTAACACATATCATTTAGATCACCTATGGGGATAATGCCCTCTTACAAGGTTAGAAAGGAGACTCACCTTGCGTCGAATATACTCCCCGGGTCAAGAATGCGCACGAAACTCCGAACTCGTCACCCAAGGACTCGAAACTAATCAAATGTTATGTAAATACATCAAAGTATACTCAAAGCAGGGAATTCTCCTATTTACTTAGTCAATTCATCATTCTTGAAGAAATCCCAAAATTCACCTCCGGGCCCGCACGCTCGGATTCTGAAAATTCACGAAGGAAACACTCACCCATAACCTAAGGATCGTTAATATATGATTTTTACTTGATTTCATAGCCAATTCGCGGGCAATTCCCTAAATTCTCGAAAGCCCTAGGTTACTACCCATTTTCTTGATTTTCACTCATTAAGTAGTTAATTTAACTAGTAATTCATGTATTAAACTAACACTAGGATAGAATTTACTTACCTTATCAGTAGCTAGGTTCCGCACCTGCGGCTCGAGGACCACACCTGCGGTCTCGCACCTGCGTGAAGGAGTCCGCACCTGCAGCTCCGCACCTGCGGGAAAAGGGCCCGCACCTGCGAGAATCGGGCAGCCCACCTAGGGATTGCACCTGCGAGGCCCGCGGTCCCGCACCTGCGACTGGGAAACGGCACCTGCGGTCACACCAGATCAGGTGCACCAGCAACTGATGCAGCTAGTTTTTGGCCTCGTTTGGTGCCCGAGAGGCACCTGGACCACCCTAGCCCCCGTCCAAATATACCAACAAGTCCCAAATCATAATACAGACTCGCTCGAGCCTTCGGAACACTCAAAACAACGCTAAAACTCAAAACCAAACTTAAGAACTTCAAGTTCTTGAATTCGATATCAATGCGCCAAACCGACCTATACTACTCGGAATGATACCAAAATTTGCAGGCAAGTCATAAATGACATAACAGAACTATTCCCAGTCTCGAAATTCCGTTTGGACCTCTATAACTCAAAAACACGTTCCAAACCAAAATATGAACTTAAGAAAACTCTTATTTCGATATTGGGCGCCGAAACGCCCCCGGGTCATCCAAAATCCATTCCGAACATACGCCCAAGTCCAAAATCATCATATGAAGCTACCAAAACTGTCGAAACTCAATTCCGAGGTCGTTTACTCAAAATATTGACCGAAGTCAAACTTGGCCATAAAGGCCAACCTTAAGGAACTAAGTGTTCCTATACTGCTCTAAACACTTCCGAATCCCGAACCACCCATCCCCGCGAATCATAAATCACAATAAGCCGATATGGAATGTTTTATTTAGGGGAACAGGGTCCGATAATGCAAAACGACCGGTCGGGTCGTTACAGAATGGACCCTGGTCTCTTGAGGACCTTAGAGACAGCAATACCAGCGTGAGGGAGCCATTAGAGGCATGAGGATGGTGAGGAATTCATGGTTTCCTGTGAGGAGGTGTCCGGAGGATATGAACATACCTCATCGGAGGTGAAGATACTAGAAGTATCTAGAGAGAACTTGAGAGATAGAGAGAGAGTAGAGAGACGAGTGCGTGAGTGAAAATGAGGGACGGGAGGGGGGGTAGTCTTAGGTCTAATTTAGGTAATAATTAATCTAAATCGTTGATCAATTGATCAATGGACAAGATTTAATAAGACTTTGGTCGGGTTTGGGTAGGATTTGGGCCTGGGGTCTTTGGGTCATTCAATTGGGTATTGGGCTGGTCCAATTGGGTAGGGATCAGATTTAATTGGGTCTAGAAGGATGTGTTGAGTTATTTGGTAACTTAACCGAGGATCAGGTTCAATGGATGTTTGAGTGTGTCCGACAGACGAGGTCATCATTCGGTCCCGAGACGCATCATTTATGATACTGATTGGTCTGAGGGGGACATACCCTTACGTCCCTCTGCGAGTTGAGAAGGTAGTAGTAGTGGAGGATGAAGATGACAACGAGAATATAAAGATTGAAGCTGCTGAGAATGGAAAAAAGAGGAAGAGATCTCCACAAGTCAAGGAAAATGATGATTCAGTTAAAGAGGAAAATGATGTTGGCACCAAAGCTAACTCTAACGACTTGATAAAGTCCGTCGGATTCAGACAAAACGGGAGCAGAAGGAAAAACAAGCCTAGACATGCTGCTGAAGTTGGTGTTCAATGCAGATGAACAATGGCTCTTCATTTTGAATAACTGATTCGGTGATGATTTGCTCGTCAGCCCTCATTATATTTTCTTTGTTTATTTATTATTGCAATTTAATATGAGGAATTCAATTTTGTGAAGATTTTTGCAGCAAAATTTAGTCTTACTGAATGTCTTGCTGCTAGATCTCTCAGCTAGTTTTCTCATTTTGCACGTGTTAGTAAAACCAGAAGCTTATTTTATGTGTGATGACCTTGTTTGAATGGTTATTATGTTTTTTCATGGGTATGAACACTAGAGAAGCATGAATTAGCGTATTGGTCGGTAAATGAAGTTGTCTGAGAAAGAACTCTTAGTACCAAACTGAGGTGGTAGTGAAAGCCAGAAGAAAGCGCAATGATAGTGTGTTAAACAACTGTAACGACCCGGTCCGTCGTTACGTAGAACCTACATTATAATTGCTGTTATTGACTTGTTATAGATTGGTTATTCAGTTATAATATGTTAGAGTTGATAGGCTTGGAATCAGAATGGTTAAATGAGAATTCAGGCACTTAATCCGTAAGAATAGCCTTAAAAATGGAAAAAGTTAACTAGGAGTTGACTTATTGGTAAACGACCTCGGAATGCGGATTTTATGGATCGGATAGCTTCGTTAGGTGATTTGGGACTTAGAAATGTGTTCAGAATAATTTCGTGATGTCCGGTGTAGAATTAGGCTTGAATTGGTGAAAGTTAGTTTTTGGCGATTCCGGACGCCAGTGGAAAATAGGCTACCGGGGTCGGAATGGAATTCTGAAAGTTGTAACAAGTTTGTAATGTCATTTTGGACTTGTTTGCAAAATTTCAGGTCAATCGGAGTTGATTGGATAGTTTCGGCATCATTGGTGAATTTTAGAAATATCAAAGTTCTTAGGCTTGAATCCGATGCAAATTTGGAGTTTTGATGTTAGTTTTGGTGTTTTGAGAGTGCAACTAAGTTTGAATGATGTTATGGGATATGTTGATAAGTTTGGTTGGAGTCCCGAGGGGCTCGGGATTGATTTAGTGTGATTAACGGACTCATTCGGACTTGAAAATATTGTTGGTTTATGGTTTTTTGCAGCAGGTTTTTCTTCTCTGCGATCCCGTAGGGAGAGTCGCGATCGCGTAGTTCAATCGTGAGGGGAAGCATTTTTGTTCTCTGCGATCTCATAAAGGCGTCCGCGATCGCAGAGGTCGAGCAGGTCAGGCATTGCGATCGTGTGAGGGGATTCGCGATCGCGTAGGGATAAGGCAAGCGCGTGGGAGCGAGGTTGAATAGTCTTCGCGATCGCGTGAAGGGGGATGCGATCGCGTGGGGTTTTAAAATTGTGCTCCGCGATCGCGATAGGGAGTCCGCGATCGCGGTGAAGAAATGACTGGGCAGTTAAATAATAAACTCTCCGCGACTTAAACCCTCTTTTATACCATTGTTGAGCGGGGGAGAGCTTTTTGGGCGATTTTTGAAGGAAAAAATCATTGGGTATCACAAAGGTAAGTAATTTGATTATTAAAACTCGTTTATGGGTGATTAAAGACCATAATCTCAGCCTTTAATTCATGAAAAACAGTATATAAAAAAAAAAAAAATTGGGCATGAGATTATGAGACTTTCAAGGGTCGATTTGAGGGGTCAAACGAACTCCGATTCTAGTATTCTTTATATGTACGAAATCGTGAGAAGATGAAGAACACTTTTCTGTAAACAATTCTGAGTTTCGGGACGCGGTCCTGGGTCGGGTTTTGACCGGTTTCGGATTTTTGAGTTAAATTCGATATTTTTCAATTGGAAATTATTCCTTAATCATATGTCGTTGATAAAAATCTGAACTTGGTAGATTCGGAGACTTCAGAGGTTGATTCGAGAGGCAAGCGTGTTGCGGAATAATTCCGAGCTAGTTTTGAGGTAAGTAATGTCTTGAAATCCTGTCCTAAGGGTATGAGACCCCGGACTACGCACCCTTTCACGGGTTTTGAAATAAAAGGTGGAAACTTTGGAAACATCTTTCCTATTTAGGCGACTATTGAGTCGCTAAACCGACTTTTAAGCCTATGCTTAATTAGTACTATTTTATTATGATATGATTTGGGCTGTAAGCCGTGTTTGGGGCCTAGTGCCGATCTGTTTACCCCTTGGGGGAATGTTTTAATGTGTTTCCTCACTTGATATGTTGTGATTTAAACTCAGTCTTTTCCTGATAAATTGTTTTTGACACTCAAAGTATTTTGATACTATTTCTTGAAAAATGAAACACTGTTTTGGGTCGAGAACCTGGTTTGTTTATGGCCTAAGGGCTAAGTGAGAGTGTCTGACTGAGTGAGGCTTTCAGGCCTTATGAGTGATGTGAGGAGGCTTCCAGGCCTTATGAGAGAGGTGAAGAGACTTCCAGGCCTTATGAGTGATGTGAGGAGGCTTCCAGGCCTTATGAGTGATGTGAGGAG
>ML293516.1:8621-28212 GCA_005239495.1 Nicotiana undulata | reverse complement strand
AGAACATCATAACAGATTTGTCATCCGGAATCAAAATAAGAGCTTCCTTGAAAAATCTGTGTGTTTGATGCCTTCATATCCTTAATCGAACCAAAGAACATTGATGAAGACCTACAAGATGCTGATTGGATAAATGCCATGCAAGAGGAACTGAATCAATTTGAAAGAAGTCAAGTATGGCACTTGGTACCCAGGCCACTAGACAGATCAGTGATTGGCACGAAGTGGGTCTTCAGGAACAAGCTCGATGAGGATGGAACTGTTACAAGAAATAAGGCAAGACTAGTTGTTCAAGGGTATAGTCAAGAAGAAGGAATTGACTATGATGAGACCTTTGCTCCTGTGGAAAGATTGGAGGCAATCAGGCTTCTTATAGCATTTGTNTGATCATGTATATAAACTTGAAAAGGCTCTTTATGGTCTCAAACAAGCACCTAGAGCATGGTATGAGCGATTGTCAAAATTCCTACTGGAACATGGGTACAAACGAGGCAAAATTTACCGTACTTTGTTCCTAAAGGAAAAGGGGAAGGATCTTCTGATTGTGAAAATATATGTTAATGATATTATATTCGGGGCAACTACTGAAAAGCTTAGCAAGAAATTTGCTACACTAATGGGGAGTGAATTTGAAATGAGTATGATGGGTGAGCTAAACTTCTTCTTAGGCTTACAAATCAAGCAAA
The DNA here is from genome assembly GCA_005239495.1 of Nicotiana undulata. Classification (NCBI taxonomy): domain Eukaryota; kingdom Viridiplantae; phylum Streptophyta; class Magnoliopsida; order Solanales; family Solanaceae; genus Nicotiana; species Nicotiana undulata. The sequence goes on along the minus strand of ML293516.1, from coordinate 27,526 downwards.
ACCCACATGGAACAATGATTCATCAACAAAAGTATGTGAAAGAACTCCTCAAGAAGTTCAAGATGGAGGATTCAAAGGAAATAGACACCCCCATAGCCACAGCTACTAAATTGGATGTGGATGAACATGGTTCATCTGTTGATCAGAAGGTATACAGAGGAATGATTGGGTCTCTACTATATCTCACTGCCAGCAGACCAGATATTGTGTTCAGTGTGGGACTATGTGCTAGGTTTCAGGCAAATCCAAAGGAGTCCCACCTCACTGCAGTGAAGAGAATTTTGAGATATTTGAAAGGCACCACTGATTTGTGCCTTTAGTATCCTAAAGGTAGTAATTTCGACCTTGTAGGATATGTTGATGCTGATTATGCAGGATTCCTGATTGACAGGAAAAGTACTTCAGGCATGGATCACTTCTTGGGCTCTTGCCTTATGTCTTGGGCCACCAAGAAAAAAAATTCAGTAGCTTTGTCTACTGCTGAGGCTGAATATGTGGTTGCAGCCTCTTGCTGCGCTCAGTTGTTGTGGATTAAGCAACAACTCATGCACTTTGGTATAGATGTGGGATGCATTCCTATTTTCTGTGATAACACTAGTGCCATTAGTATGACGAAGAACCAGGTTCATCATAAGAGAACCAAGCACATAGATGTTAGACACCACTTCCTTAGGGACAACTATGAAAAGGGAATGATCTCAATTGAATTTTGTGCTACTGTTAAGCATATTGCAGATATCTTCACCAAAGCACTGAATAGGAGAATTTTGAGAGAAACATGCTTTAATTAGGGATGATTAAGATCACCTAATTGGAAAAACAAAAATGAAAAAAACATTATTTTAAAAATAATTATTCTTGTTGGCTAGAAAATTCTAATTGGGTACTTAATCAGATTAATAATTGCTCAGCATCATGTCTTTATTGCCATACTCTTTTGCCATGTATTAATATGATCCCCTGGATACTAATAATGTTTATCTATCTTTTTAAATTGAGAAAATTTAAAGATTCTAACAGGATGAACCTGGTTCATCCATGCTGATTCATCTGACTGACGAGGTATGTTATCTTCTCCATATATTAATTCAATTACAGTCATACATGAGCAGGATTCTTTCCATAATTAGTTCAAATTCAAATACTTCGTACTTACCCAAATTGAACCAGTTTCAATAAGTCCCATCTTCACTTAAGTAGCCTAGTTTTAGGGGGAAATTAAATGTCTAATCAATGTCAGTCCTTCGGCGATTAGACTCCTAATTGAGTAAATGTTCTGCAGTTGTAATCTCCCCAGCCACATATTATATAAGGGTCATCATTACTCTTTTCTTCATAAAGCAACCGTCGAACCAAGTTCAAGTCATTCCACAATCCAAAACTGCTTACTCGCCGTTTTCTTCCTAACATCACATAATCATGTCTTCACCACCACCTGCTTCTTCTTCTACTTCATCACCTAATCGTGATTATGATGGAGGAAATTCTGAGTCTGAAGCTAACTCTCCATCTGTATACAGTTCTCAATCACCAGAAATCTCACCAACCCCTGAAAATACACCCATTCCTGAACCTACTCCAAACCCTACTCCTGCCCCCAAGAATCATCGTGTCAAAGTTCTTGCCGGGAAAACTGTTGCTTCTGGGACTAGGGAAAAATTCTTGGAAGATCTTATTGAAGTGAACAAAGGTTCTAAGACAGATTCGTCTAGTGAATCTTTTAAATCAGCCAACGAGGACGACGCACCTGGTTCAACCAGCTCTGAGAAAGGTAATCCTGAAATTAATTCTAAAGTTGCTTCTGCTGATAAAAGATTCGTGTTGGTTGGGTCTATTATTGATGTTGAAGTGCCAAGTAGGCAGAGGGGTGGTAGAAAAGAAAGAATTTCTTAGAGAGAGGGAAAATAATTTGAGAAGGGATCTGGGGGGCATGGTACCACGCTAGTTATCTATGGTCCCATTTCTGAAAATGTTGGAGAAAACGTCACAGAGTTAGGGGAAGTACAGTTGAGGATGTTGCAACAGGTCTTGAAAGTTTGAAGAAAGGCACAGATGAACCTGGTTCATCTGGGGAGGAAACATTGGCTGAAAGGCTGAAGAAATTGGGGGTCCTATAACCCCAAGAAAAGGAGGACTCAAAAGTCCAAGAAGGCAACTCACCCAGTTCCTTCCAAGAAGAGGAAGGTTTCTGAAGCTGCTGGTGTTTCTGCTCCAAAAGTACGAGCTACTCGTAGCATAGTGAGAGATGAAGAAGAGAAATTGGAAAAGGCTCTACAAGAGAGCAAGAAGAAGAGGGTAGGAAAGGGAAAAGCAAAAGTTGGAAAGCCTGTTGAGGCTGTTGTTATTGAAGAAGAGACGTTGGACCTGGTCCAACAAGAGGAGCAGCTGGCTCCAGTTGTGGTTAGGACACCAAACCCAAATAGGCTAAGGCTTCTTCAAAGAAGTCAGCTGCTATGTGCGCTGCAACTCCAAGCACCATCAAAAAGACCAGGTCCAATCCAAAGAAAGTAAACATTGTTGAGAAAGAGGATGATGATGCAAACTGGAAAGGAGAGGAGGAGAAGGAAATAAGAGAGGTGACTGACAGAGTTACCATGTTTGGAAAAAGAACAATTCTGAAGGGTAAGCTGATGAAGGATCTAGATGAGACTGGAATGTAGTATTTGCTGGGAACTCTAGAGGTGCAGGTCTGGAAGGACATGGTCCTTCGTATGGAAGGCAGGCTGGAAAGAGCTGAGTTGGTAGGGTCACATCAATGGTCAAAGGAATTGAAGTTTCCTTTGATGTTAAGAACTGGGTGTTATTCTAGAAATACCAGTTGAGGGATATGAGGACTACACAAGTCAAAGATGGCCTTGTCTAGATGGGATGGCCTCAGCAATTAACATCACCAGGTTCTTCAGTGATAATGAGAAAGAGATTGAACCCAGGCCTGTCTACAAGAGTGAAATGAATCCAGAACACAAGCTATTCTTTGAGTTCGTCATCGAGTTTCTACTGCCCAGACAAGAAAGAAGGCACATTGCCAACTATATGGATCTGACCTTGATGGAATGCTTGTACAGGGGAAAGAAAATCAATTGGCCAGCTTTCATCATCCAACTCTTGGACAGAGTTGTGAATGGAACAAAAGAAAATGTGATCCCATATGGATTTATTCTGACAGTCGTGCTTGCTCAATTTGGGGTTCCAGTGAAGAAGGCTGAAATGGCGACTGCCAAGCATTATTTTGGGAAGGAAACTTTGTTGTCGTGTGATTACATTGTCAATGTTCCTGCAGATGAACCCGGTTCATCTAGGAAGCAGCCAGTCAACAGCAAAGTAAGAACTCTAGTGCAGGAAAGCGAGTTCAAGGATATGGAGATCCTTCGTTTGAAGTCTCGTGTGATTGAGGTTGAAGCTGAGCGGGATGCTCTCAGAGCTGAATTAGCAAAGGAGAAAGATAAGAACGAGGGTATTCTTAAGCAGATGATTTCTCTCCTACAATCCAAGACCACAACCTCCTCTGCACCTTCCCATCCTTAGGCTATCCAGAGCTTCCCCATAACCTTTCAAGTGCCCAGTTCGGGACGTGTTTCTGTCTTGTTAAACTTGTTTCTATCTTTTTCTATTTCTTGCTCATGGTTGGTTTGTTTTTGTTTTACTGTGTGGTGTTTGATAATCGTTACTAATCAATGAATTTTGCTTCTAGTTATTGACTTGTCTCAATTTCTTATTTAGCTTACATTTATTGGCTTCTTGTGTTGATTAATCATGCTTTGCACCTGCAGTTGCCTCAATAGCCATGAGTAATAATTAATCAATCTGGTAAGTGTATCATTTTGCAATATTTTCGATGATGCGAAAAGGGGGAAGATATGTGCTGAATTTTTTTAAGTAGTATTTATAACCTAATGAATCTGGTTTCTCAATGATTAATGCTTAAAATCGTACAAACTGTTTGAAGTGTATACATGACTAAGCACAGAGTTTGTCATCGTCAAAAAGGGGGAATTTGTTGACCCATGTCACTGCATAGTTTTGAAGATTGACAAAGGCTGACCAGTTGAACCAGGTCCATCAGGGCACACATCTTGGAACTGAATAGCTGGCACATGAACCGTATATGCATAGGAGATATTCGTGATTGTGACTTATCAATGAACCAAGAGATTGTCTCCTAATGCGAAAAGGTTGCAAACTGATGAGAGAATAGAAGTTGAATGCAACAAGGAGAAGTAACAAAGGAAGGAAGTTGAGTTTAATTCGAATTATTTCTCCCAGGAAGAGTCGAACTAGAATTGATTGACAAACTCAACTACTGGCTCTATAAATACTCGAAGTATTTCTGCTGGAATTTTGGACTCACGAGTACAAAAGTGAATCAAGATCTGAAAGCAAAATTCCCAGTTATTTTGCAAGCAGATTTAGTGTGCGATACAAAGGCTACAGTTCAGCTAGAAGAACCAGTTTCATCGTTGATGTATTGATTCTAGTTGATTGTAGTAGGTGTTTCAATATTGTATCTTATCAGCTTTCTTAGAAGCAAATTGTAATAGGTACACATTGTTCAAGTTAGAGTTAACTTGAAGCTTGTAGAAATTAGCTAGTGGCTAGTTGATACAAAGGGATTAGAGTTAGTCCTAAGATTACAAAAGAGTTTATTTTCTAAGTCCGTTTGGCTCAGAGTTTTTAGTGAAGAGTTTGAGCAAATCCTACTGAGGAGTAGATTGTGATTTTTTCACCTTTTGAGCCAGGTGTTTTCCACATAAAAATCTCTGTGTTTTTACTTTACTGCTTTTATTATTCCGCACAAGTAGAAGTTGGAACACAAAGAAGAACCTGGTTCTTCTTGGGGGACAGCACTCGAAAAATTGGGTACCACACTTTTAACCTATATTCTTGTGTGGTATTGACGTCTAAAACATCAGACCCCAACCAAGTATACTAACAAGTCTCAAACATGATACAAACTTGCTCGAAGCCTCAAATTGCCTCTAAGAATACTAGAATCATGAATCGCGCATCGATTCAAGCCTAAGAAACTTGTGAACTTCTTAATTCCAAAACTAATGTCGATTCATACCAAACCAACTTCGATTGACTTCAAAATTTGCACACAAGTCATAAATGACAGTACAGACCTATTCCAACTTTCGAAACCAAAATTTGAGCCTAGTAACTACAAAGTCAACTCTCGGTCCAACTTCTCAATTTCTAAAACTTCTAATTTTCCAACTTTCGTCATTTCAAGCCAAAATCAACTACGGACTTCCAAATAAATATTTGGACACACTTCTAAATCCCAAATCACCATACGGAGCTATTGGAATCATGATAATTCCATTTTGGGGTCGTTTATGCATAAGTCAATATCCGGTCAACCTTTTCAACTTAAGCTTCCAACCTTGAGATTCATCATTGCTAACATATTCTGAAAATACCTAAAATCTAAAACCGATAATTTACACAAGTCATAATACATCATATAAAGCTATTAAAGATGTCAAATAGTATAAAGGGGCATAAATGTCCAAAACGACCGGTCGGGTCATTACATTCTCCCCCACTTAAATATACGTTCGTCCTCGAACGTGCCAAGAGTTGTTCCTAAGCCTTTAAATCACCGTTCCACCTTACCATGCACATGCCCGGAGGTGATCCCACGTCACCCTATTTCATATAGGCCAGACAACACAACATAATTGAAGATCATTAAGTCAACCTTAGCCCATAAACCTTGGAATTTAATTTCAAACATTCAGAATTTCTTTTCAAGACCCGAATCTCACATCTACACACTGTGATAAGTTTGAACAAACTGTATCAAGCCATATCCATAACCCAAGATGTAATAACATGATATACCACACAATTCGCATACTCGTAGCAATAATTTCTAATCACCATAGTTGCTTAAATACAAACTCGATACCGGTGATAAACTTCATATCAAATACAACCTCGTTCAAGAAACTCCGTACACTATCGATAATGAAAGAAACACTCAAAAACTATAACCACTCATCATATCAACTAGTCATGGAGATCTCTCGCCCCAACCAGAACCATAATCACTTTCTAAGTCGACTTTCGATATTGACCTCCCAAATATACCGTAATAAAATCCGATAGTACCCAATCTAGGTCCAATGACCTTATATTATCAAACATAACTATTCTACAGACACGCCACACCAATATAACTCAAGCCCTAAACTGCGCAATTTGTACACCCAAAAATGGAAAATGTCTCAAAGAAGAGATCTATTTTGCAAGTTCAATAAGCACCACTACAATCGTGCTATGAGTTCATCCTACATAGTAGAACCAAGATACACAAATCAAAAAATGATAACCAGCTCTCCTAGAGCTCACATTAACATCAACTGCACGGACAACTTGCGTTCTATAGTAACAATATCTGGACCCGCACGGACAACTCATGTGACAATAATATCAGTATATGGATCCGCACAGACAACTCACGTGCCAATAACATAATCTGCCCATCATGGTCACGTGCCTTTAGTCCAAGAGTATCATACAGGAGCAATCAAACAAGTACACATGTATATACTAAATAAAATAAGATTCGCATGCTCCTGGAATGGTATAATTAACAAGTTATAGCGTAGGCATATGCAAAGTGTGCTATCACAGCTCAAATTGGCAAGTTATCTTAGAAATAGTAAATACCAAGTTTATTCAAGGAATTAGCCTCTTTGTAATCTCAAGTATGGTTCAGATAGTTTTCCACAAAGGTATGAATACGAGAATGTTATAACTTTACGCTTAACCGTCAACTCTAGGCATGTCATAGCCTAAGTATTTTCTTTTTGAATAATTGCCATACTGCTCGCACATGAGCTCAAACCCCATACATATGCCCACTCATAGTGCATAGCTATCACAAATAATTAACGCAAATAGTGCCTCCACTGAGTTTAAATAAAATACTCACCTCAAACAGGCCGCAACCCTAAAACAATATGCTTCTAAGTACTCCCAGTCTCCAAATTCATAGAACATATGAATCACCATAACTGATCCCAACCCCAGCACTCGAATGACTAATGCATCTTTTGTGCACGATCATCCCACGAAGAACGCTTCTATAATTCTTCTGTGCCACCTAGAAAAAATTTGAATATCAGCAATCGATCAACCAGGTGAGCATCGCAATACCAAAGAAACATTCGTAATTCAAAACACAGTGCGCCTTCTGAAATGCGCACCCATCTCAGGAAATACCAAGTAGTAATAGTATTCATTTAGTCATATGAAACCTCCCGTGTTGTCTAAGAATTCATGACCATCCCCTCAAAACTGAATCGTATACTTGCACATGCAAATCCCAATCTCACTCCTCGCGCCGCCTCTATTAGGACATTCCGTTAAAACACGAGAACATTATTAATACTCAAAGACGCCAGCAGAATACATACCCGGTTAGTTAGAAACCTTCCATTTTCTCCCATCCGGGTGGAAATCACAATACACAACATGTTCCTCATACCGGTAGAAAATATCTATCTCACACCGTTGTAGAAACCATTGAGAACTCTTCGAAACTCATTTGCACATAATCGAGCTATTAGAGATTAATCTCCCTAACTCTACCAAACCACATAGGTTTCCAAATCCAAGAGTATTGCCACAAAACACCCGTATTCAGGAATTTTCTTACTCGAATTATCCTCGATCTCAACCTCCGCAAGTCATAACGGATCCACATTTATGCCTCAGACCCAAAATTGATATTTAACACATAACCATGAAATCAGATCGTTAATAGCAAGCTCCCCCACTTGGCTCAAATTGATAGAACAAAACATTCGATAATTCACAATACCCATAATTTGTTACTGCCATAACATTGCAGCGAGATTCAACCAAATTCTTCACAAACCATATAGTACCTCAAATCATCTACTAAGATCGCCTTCATTCTCCTGACGGTTAGGTAAACTTTTTCAACCAATTCAAAATCAAATCTCAACACATATAACCCGCTGGTAGAAAAGAAACCCTTCACACAACATTATAGGGATCACACATCCGTAAATTACCCCGCATGTGATAACACGCCTGCTTAGCCGCAAGCTGACATCTTTCTATACCCTTCCTGAGTATGAACTCATCAACAAGACATGAAAAATATCTACTTCGCTCCACAATTAAACATCGCGAAAGATACTTCAATACACTCATAACTCGAGACTATACGTTAAATCAAGACAAAAATCAAGCACCCAATAGCCTTTTTTACATCTCAAGAAAACTCTTTTCATCACATCAAACCATTTGAACATGTCTCGCAGTCATATCATACCCATCATATAGACATTCCACCGCTCGTCGAGCCACAAATTCCACCCATTGGGACACTACCGGGCATATGAGTCCAAATGTACAAGTTTACACAATTGAGGATACCGAGCCTAAGCTGCGGTCTAAACCTGGTCTCAAGTCCTCCATACTTCCCATTACCAAAACATAGAATACACATCTCGTACCTCGTTCATAGAATCACACGCAGTCGATGCACAGCTGATACCAAGCTTTCACACACACGAATGAGTAGAAGGAATTCAAAGTGATACGCTTCAAGCTGAATCAATGTGACACGATAAAGAAAGAAGGGAGGGAGGTTTACCCCCAATGCCTTGTAGCCTCTCGAAGATAAGTATGGACGTCATCATACCGATTCGCAAGACTCTACTAGACACTTGCTCATGACTTGTAAAACCTATGAACCTAGGTCTCTGATATCAACTAGTCACGACCCATCCCAAAATCCAGCTACAAAAATCCAACCTGTGATGGCATCTAACCCAACCCGTGAGATAAGCCTATTTACAAAAATCCAATTCAATGACATTTACTGATAAAATAAGTGACAAAATAACTCACTTTAACACATTTCCCAAGGACTGGTAGTACAAATCATGAGCTTCTAAGATTTAGAATTTACAAAGCTTGTATGAAATAAAATACAATATATGTTTGAAATATACATGAACAAATCAAATATGCTAAAGCTACCATGAACAAGAGGCAGTTATGACCGGATCGCAAGTACATCTTCAATGCCTGCTCCTACCATACACAGCAATATTAGTATCCAAAATCTGCATGCGAGGTGTAGAGTGTAGTATGAGTACAACCGACTCAATATACTCAATAAGTAACAAGACTAACCTTTGGGCTGAAAGTAGTGACGAGCTCAACAGGTACAGCCTGGTATCAAAATAACAATACAGAAATGTAGGCATGCTTTCATGTTCAACAAATAAACTCAATACAAGTAAAATATATCAACTAAGAATGATATGAGGAATGTGGCATATCTATATCTACATGCCAATGTACATGTTGTATGGGATGCACTACAATGGAAGTCCTGTGAACTCATACTCTCAAAATACTCAATCACTCAGTACTACATATGGCCAATCCAGCCCAGGGAAAATCCATCCCTCAATATAAAGATCAACTGACAGTCAGTCACTCAGTACTGTATAGGGTCAATCCATCCTAGGGAAGATACATCCCTCAATATAAATAATTAGGCAAGATCCACGCCCATGTGTAAATGCTTAGGGAAGATCCATCCAAAATGTAAATGCTTAAGCAAGATCCATGCCCAAATGTAAATTCTTAGGGAAGATTCATCCCAAATGTAAATTCTTAGGAAAGATCCATGCCCAAATGTAAATGCTTAGGGAAGATCCATCCCAAATGTAAATAAAATTGCGTTCATTGTGGGGTGCTGCAGACTTCGGAGGGGGTCTTTCAGCCCAAGCGCTATAACAAGCCAAATCCATGCAAAATAAATAAATACATGTTGCGGCGTGCATCTCGATCCCATAAATATCACTCACAATCCGGCCCTCGTCCTCCACTCAGTCAATAATCTCACCAGTCTCTCGGGCTCATAATGTTATGAAAATTGGCCCGACATGATGATATGATGTATCAATGAATGGCAACAGAGACTGAGATATGATATGAAAATGATAAATATGACTGAGTATAAAATTACAATTTAAACAAATAATTCAAAGGCAACACGACCTCTGTGGGTCCTAAAAATATCGGCGCGTAGCCTAAACATGATCTTTACTATGAGTCTCAGCTCAATTTCTCTAAAACATGGAGGATATGTGGATAATGACATCATTATTTGATTATGCAACTCAACGGAATTAATTAAGTCACAATTTTTACGGTGCACACCCTTCACCTAGCACGTGCGTCACTTCCATATAATTCACATAACACGTAATTAAGGGATTTATACCCTCAGAAGAAAGTTTAGAAGTGTTACTTCCCTCAAACCATGCATTTTTGTATTCCAATAAGTCTATTCCTCTCGATTCAGCCTCCGAACGTCTCGAATCTAGTCACAAACAATTCAATATATACTCAATATAAATTATGGGAATAAATTCCATACAAAGTGCTAACTTTTCGAATAAAATTTTGAAGAAGCCAACTAAAAGTCAACAGTAGGGCCCACGTAGCGGAACCCGACAAAAATTACAAATCCGAACGCGCATTTTCGAATATATAAGAATCTAAATTTGCAAGCATGCATACTTTGCAATTGTAGTAAAGTGTTTATTTTTGTTCCTAATTTTAACCCTCCAGTTGAGGTTCGTAAGATCAGTAAGTAGCAAGGTTTCTGCCTTTGATTTCACCACTAAGGCTTGGTGAGTATGTCCCAATTAGCAAGGTGCATCCTCTTCTCATTACTGGGTAATACCCCACAAAATTATTTTTTTGGATTCGATCAATGGGAGACCTAATTTTTTGCAAGAAAAAGATTAACTTGCATGACATTATTTGGAATAGTGGCAATTACAGAACTAATAAAAGTAGCACGTCCAACAATTATTAAATAAATTAATTTTTCAACCTTTAAGTCTAGAGTTCATACGGTCAAGGAGTAGGAATGGCAATGAGGCGGTGCGGACGCGATGTTGTGCGGGTTTAGACACATGCGGGTGCGGGACGGGGCGGGGCTGGTCAAAATAAAAATAATTTAAATCTATGTGGGTGTGGTACGTGTGCGGGTTTAAAAACTTCATAAAAAAGGAAACTCAATATTTTGACTTTCTAAAGATGAAATTCATTCCACATAATATATTAAAGTTTCATATTGTTGAACTTTGAACCCAATGCTTGCACGTCAAGTTCGTATTCTTTTATGACAAGTTCTGATAACGTAATATCTAACACATAATTATTAATCTATTTTATTGATCAAAGTAATATCTAATACACGATTGTTTAAACGATAAGTATTTCGAGCAATTGTAAATCATATTTAAACGAGTTAATATATTCGTTGTACTTGTCGTTTTACATTATTTTTCTCTAAATTTTCTATGATAAATCGAAACACGAGATTTTGATATGTTAAGATCATGATTTGATCTTAAAACGTCACCTTTCTACTGTTTCTATTTGCTTTGTGCCTTGATTATACGATATTCTCCGTATTTTTATTTTTTGTTGAAGTAATTATAACATTTGTAGAATTATTGAGAACAAAACTGCACATAATTAGCGTAATTAAGTCAACTGCGCAAGTGAAAGAATTTGCGATTAGAAAAGATTTCGATCCGTGAGGTCTGTGGGTATTAGGAAAAGATTCTGGAAATATGTTAGTTTTGCTTTTTGCACTTTGGCCTCAAAGAAAATATAATATAAAGTATTGTAAAAAGCAAAAACTAAAAGAGAACACTTAAAACAAACAAGATGAAGAGAAAGAAAAAAAAACAGTTATGCGGGGCGGGTTGATATTTTGCGGGTTAAGAGAAAACACGCCCCGCACCCGCATTTCCCGCACCGCTTGCCATCCCTATCAAGAAGATATTGTTAGTCTTTACTCTTAGGGTAAAAAGATTTGTGATAGGAAAATCAATGTATTTTTTCACGCCTATAGAAACTTTTATATCAATTAAAAATGGAACATCAGAAAACACTATTTTGGAAAAAAAGCATTCTTGACTTATCATGTTAAATAAAAATATAAGATAATGATAAATCTCCTTATCAATGACACTAAGGGATATTAAATGTAGAAGGAAGAAAATAATTAGTTAGCAACAGAGGATGTGATGCAAGACATGATTAGATTAATAATTTTGGTAGGATAATTTAGAATTTTAAGAGAATAGTGGACAAACGACGATCAAAAACTTTTTCCAAATTAATTACAGAATCACTGTTGTTTCTTGTGATAATATTGTGCTCCCTAATTATGGGGTTGGGTTGTCGAAAATCGAAGCATTACAAGTAGAAATGACACTCTAAAAAGATGCCCTCAATTTCAGTTTTTCAGGACAAAAGTCTCTAAATAGTATTCCTGAATTAACCAACAGTATCAAGTATGGATGAAATGTAAGCTTTCTTACTTTTTGCAAAAACAATCCAAACACACACTTTTAGCCTTTAGGTGGCGTTTTCTTTCAATAAGTATCAAGTATTTCTTTCTTTCTTTTTTAAAAACATTATTAGAAAAACTAACAGCAAAAATCTAAAAACACCGAAAATATTTTCTCTAATAATAACAAATTTTACCTCTTGCAGCCTTAACAAAGTGACAAAAACCAACTGAAGAGCATAATTCATAATCTAACAACCATCACAACTAAAGTTTCAAATTATTCATGTACAGGTTTCATGTTTGGCATTCTTCTTTCATTATAATAAAAGGAAGCATGCGTAGACAAGGCATAATTACAGAATATTACTCTTGCATTTAATACTCTTCAGGTAGGAGCATCAACAAACTGATGATACCTACTGTCCAAACTTGGCCTGCTGAGAATTAAGTTGCTCATGAATGTAGCGGAATTTCTCTTTAAGCTTTTGTACCTGCAAATTTTGACAAGCTTCAAAAAACCAAAACAGAGAAATAACTTCAAGAATGACGACTGCAGCAGGAGTGAAAAGGTACCCTTTTCAGCTCAATTTCAGTTTGCCGTTTCTGCTGCCCTACTGAATGCCGCAAGTTAGTGATGTCAAAAACATTGTCTAGATCATCTTCAAAAGCAGATTCTAAGTCCTCACGAAGCATTGAAGGCAGCTTGTCAACAACAGGCATGAGTAGAAAACAGTTGAACTGCAGATAAAAACAATTTCTTAAAATACGGAACAAAAAGATAAATCAGAAGCAACCAAACTTAACATGAATTGATTTCGAATAAGCAAATGAAGAACATAATTGAATACCTCCAATATTTAAAAGATGACGCGACCACTAAGGATGGGGTCCAAGTTGGTGTCTGGTTCGCAAGATGGTGATATGACTAGAAATTTAGATGCAAGATATTATGAACAATTATCTGGATCAAGGCCTAGGCTCCATTTTCTTGTTTAAAGATTAAGATATTGTTTCTAAATTTGAAAATGCGTACAACTTATCTAAATTATTCAGATCCCACCCTATTAAATTTGTCTTATGCCATGAAATATTTAGTTCAGCTGAGAAAAAAGTACCTTTAGTTCTGTTGATGCCAAGAAATATTCTCTTATGCCATGAAATATTTGTTGAACCAAGGCATAAACAATTCTTTCAGAAGAAGGAGCAAGCCTCCTGTTCCAAAGCGTGCTATCTAAAAGGTCAGCTAGTCTTGTTTCTGTTGTCTGAGTACTTGTATTTGAATCGTTCCCTGAAGCCAAATGACTAAGCTTTACATCTGTCCTGGGCTTAACATCCTGCTTGTTATCACTGGCTACAGATGCAGTTGACAAATCTTGAGAAAGACCAGTAGATGTGGAATTACCAATAATGGCAGACTGTTCGGATCCACCAAATGAATCTAGAAATTGACGTAATCCGGCCCGATTCTGAAATGATAAACAGTACAAAATGCAGGTATATTAGACCAGCAAAGATTTATAGGAGGGAAACAATGAACAAGCTGTTACCAAAGCAAATGATGCATGGCAGTCACTAGGGACTCAGTAAGATCAGGCAGAGGGGAAAAAGAAATCAATAGACAGGAAAAACTTAGATAAGACGCCACTTTATGTTTACCTCATACAATCACTAAACCCATCAATTCAAACAACTGTCAAACCCAAAGATCTGTAAAGATGAAGTATAATTCATGGATCAACAACTAGTAAATATTGATTTGTATGCAGTAAGCAGACCTTATTGTGGAGGGACCATGTCACGTAGCGAGTGGTGCTCACTAAATCCTCCATGCACCTGGAACACATATAGATAACAAAATACTATATATTAATAAAATGCTGAACTGAAAGCATTTGGCTCAGCATATCAGAAAGGCACACAAGAAGTATCCTTTGTGAGCAAGAGAAAATGAAGTTTCAGACTTCATGCTGCAACAAGGTTAGTAGATACAAAACCAAGAAAGCAGAATGGGCACCAGTCCCGCTTAGGTTAATATAAAATTGAAAGGATAGAGATCTTGAATGGTTGTGAAGCCATTCTAATAAACTTCTGAGCTCACTGGGTTATCTGGAAGCATAGAAGTTTAGTATGACAATGACTGAAATTTAGATGCTGGTATTAGCAAAAGAGAAAACAGAGATAAGAAACTTACAAAGATAAATCTTTTATTCAAACACACAAAGTTTACACTGCTTTATGGAACATACAATTACAAAATAAAACTGATAGAAAGAGAACTGGGGGGAGCATGGGCGGAGCTAGGGGGCGGAAAGGGGACCCCTTCGTCGAAAAATTACAATGTTCATATAAGGTCAAATTTTATTTTTACGTACATATATTAGATAATAAAACACCTTAGCTTCTTTGCATGTTAAATTTTTTATTTTTTGAACCCTACTAGTGAAAATCTTGCCTCCGCCCGCCCGGGGGGGGGGAGCGGAAGAGGAAATCAAGTAACTTGTCATCTACTATTAAAATCAGATATCTTAGACACAGTCAATGATAACTATCCACAACTTATAGAAACTAAAATTAAAAGAGTAAAAAAGGGTAGGATCATTTGGGTTTCCAGATAGTTGGAGCAAAAGAACCTTATGAACATTACAAGCTATTCTACACAACAATAATTGGCAAAAATTAATTTGAACATGAGAGTACAGATGCAGAAAAGCATTTACTTTTCACGGCATGATTTTTTGGTGGATTCTGCAAAATTGTTGAAAGCATCTGCTACACGCCTCAAGAATACATCATGACCACTCAGGTATTCCCCTTCTTTCTGCGGAAACAAGTCAAACATCAGAGCATTAGTTTTCAGAGGAACATGATGACATTACTTGCATGAATATTCAAATATTGCAAGTACAGAACAGGTAACAAGCAATACAAAAATAATTTGTACCTGAAGAAGATAAACAGCAATTGGAAGTAACCGTTTCAGAATGTGTAATAGTCTGCAACCCAACTGTATGTAAACGGTGGCAAACTTGGTTAACTTACATAAGTAATGTAGAGTTAAGAAGAATGAAATGACGATAAAAAGCAAGAAAATTTACTGAAGATTATAGATCTGTAACATGCCTAATGAAGAGTAGTTTAATTACAGAAGAATTTTCTCCAGCTAACTTCAACAAAAAATATTTTGCAACATATCAGAACTGAAGCACAACTCCTAATATCTCCTACTAAAAATGAATTTTTCATAGTGAGGAATTACATGTTATATACTAGCTATGATACAAAAGACTGACAACTAAAATTTGCAACATGTTCTCTTTCTTTCCCCAATTAAAGTTCAGTTTCAGCACATATTACATTACATATCCCAACTTCTTTCGGGTACATGCACAATTTGAGAAACTGACTGCTATAGTTAATGTAGGATATATATCCACACGGACTCTACCCATATGGAGAGGGTGTTTTAAAAATGAGGTGGGTTAGGAGGATGGTGATGATTGCTATTTAAATAGCCATTGCAAATATGAGTGAGCACTGTGAAGATTTATTTATGCAACCTAAGTAACCTACCTTACCTGCAAGGTATGTATGGTATTTTACTTCATTAGATATAACTTTCGACCCACTGACATTTTTCATTGTACCACGAATATTCTCTCCAATTCTACCCACATGTTCTGGATAACATGGTGGGTAGGAGAGGGTTAGATTAAAATTATTGTACCTACCATAGGTACGAGTAGCATAAGAATAGAGAAATTTCAAAAGTGGAGGGGTAAGGGTCTTTTAAGACCCAATGCATAGCCTACCCAAACATCTTCAGTTTAATGTGCCAATGTACAAATAAAGCTCAGTAGTCGATAGAGTTGTTCAGTTGGTGCAAGTTATTCACCTATTATAGTCATAACTCCAAGTTCTTATTTATTTTTATTGTTTTGTTAACTCATAACTCGCACACCTTATGTTCTAGACGAAACAACAAATCTTTGTCACTCTCTTTGAGATACGATCTCTCACAGAAAACTTAGCATATTTGTCCTAACCCCCACATCAAACTTAGCTGAGACTCGAGTTAATTTCACCACCTAGCATAAAGCAATTACACATGATTTAACTGCATAACAGATGACAATAAGTAATTACAACATATTCAGAAAATAATAATAACCGAATGCAACACTAAGTTACCTGATGAAGGAAAGGTTCAAATGTATCACGAGCCTTGGCAACAGCAATCACACAGGCTGTCCTAAATGCTCAATGTTTCAAGACAAGGTGAAACAACAAATTAGCGAACAGGAATCAGAAAATAAAAGGCGACCCTAAACAAAAATGTAAATCATGTTTTCAAGTGTATACGCACCTAGAATAGTTAGTTCCATCATGAATGTCCTCAACTCCACATGCATTCACTATTTCTTCCCGTGTAATTGGAGGGCATTTAATTCCTCCAACAACAAAACGAAACTCAGCCATTGCACGATGATATTGGGCACCTCCATAAAGACGCATGCCTGCATTCTGCAATGGATAACAATTTTGATGAAACTCCCGGTGAAGCGTTTCACAAGAAGTCTAGCAGATTTGTCTTAGTCGATAAGATAGCTACAACAACAACAACGACCCAGTAAAATCCCACAAAGTGGGGTATGGGGAGGGTAGTGTGTACACAGACCTTACCCCTACCCCGATAGGGCAGAGAGGTTGTTTCCGATTGACCCTCAGCTCAGGAAGATGGAAATAAAACAAGAAGAGACAATTAATCAGTATCGTCAACAGAAATCATAGAAATAGTAACAGCATCATAAAAACCATAAAATAGATGACATGCAATAACAATAGCCAGCAAATAAGGTCCGGAGCTATGAAAACAATAAAGATAGTGTGGACTCTACATAACATAGCTAGTAAGCAGAAAATCAAAGACATGTTGAAAGTGATTCTCTCTCATCTTTCAGCTTCAATTTAAACAAATACTCCTAGTAAACAGCTTAGAAGATGAAAAGTTGAAAAACTTGTGTGAACTTAGGAACCAGCATCTAATATAACCTAAGTTGCGCGGACTCTTCGATTTTGGTGTCGTCCCTGTCCTGATACGAGACGGGGACGGGAGCGAGAGCGGGATACGTCCTGGATTCGGTCAACTGACATCGGACACTTTGACCGGAGTCCATCGACAAAGTTCGGAGAAAAATTGAGATTTAGATTTCTCAAAATCAAAAATAAAACAGATTTAGGAGAATGAAAGAATAATTTCCATCTTGGAGAATGAAATATTGAATTCTACAATAGTCATGTAAGTTTTTCACAGAATATCTCTCAAAATTTACAATATTTTTATAGCTCTATTTTTTATTAGCCGAATCTCCGCACCCGTATCCGTATCCGTATCCAGATCCTCACCCCCAAATCATAAAATTTAGATTTTGCCGAATCCGATACTCGGACCCATCCCCGTATTGGATACCCGCACCCGAGTCCGAGCAACTTAGAATATAACTAGGAAACAGCAAAACCAGTGTTTCAATGCTTTAAACAACACCTACAGAACAAATGATGTGGTTTAATGTACGCAATATGCTTTCCATCAGAATCAACTATGAAAACCAGTTAAATGAGTCAACCTCCCCTCTAGGATATACGAATCACTGGCATAACAATATATGTTGTGCCTCAATCAGCTGTCACATGTACATTGAGTGTCAAGTATCCACTTCCCAAGTTCTCTTTTCTTTTTGCATCTAACCACAGGATCAAAAACTAATAAAAATTTACAAATAGAGCAGCACTTACAGGTATCAGTTTGTGTGGGAACTGAAGACCATCAGATCCAATAAATGCCCCTCCATTTACCCTCTCATCCTGTAGGGTTTCCCCTGCACCGTAACACAGTGTTGAGTTTGCTGAAACCGAAACATATACTAAGTAGGCTTCTGCCTCCTAAAATATTAAGCTTCTTCATTTTGACTTAATCACAAAATTCACCTTTTTTAGTTGGGTTAACTCAGTCAGTTTCACTCTGTTGTTACGGTTCACTTTCCATCTTGTTAAATTACTTACAATATTGAAAACCCCAAATAAAATATTATGAGATAGAATAATACATCTATACAGAGTTTACAGACACACACACATATGCATAGAATAACTAAGGCAGCAAGAAGCCCAGTATGGTTTTGTTATTTCCAGCTCCATTTCTTTCTTTGGTTTCCTGGATGAAAGTTTCCATTTCCTTTTTATATTTCACTCTGCCTCTTTAACTTTGTTTCTTTAATCTTTCAGATTTCGGTCTTTGACTTCTTAGTTACAGTTTTTGTTTCATGCTGCTGCTGCTGCCCCTGCACTCTCTGCTAGGTACTCATCCTCATGGGCCTTGATCCTAGTGTCTAAGCCATCGGCTATGGAGAAGAAAATGGATCTACCCAACATCAAAGTTAGCTCATCAGGAAATGATTGTCCAAGACCATATAAAGAGACTACGGCTCATACCTTCAGAACTCTAACATCCCCCCCCCCCCCCCCCCCC
>MDKH01201632.1:0-20731 GCA_005239495.1 Nicotiana undulata | reverse complement strand
CGCATTTGCAGTGTGGCTTCAGGCATCAGATGAACATGCGATTCAAATGCGGTGCGCATTTGGAATATGCGGTCGCATATGTGACCGCATTTCACTCCTAAATTTTGACTCAACTCTCTGTTGCGGTATGCGACCCCCAGGTTTGAAATGCGATTCGCATGTTGAAGATGCGATCGCATTTGACCATTTTTCTTCTCTTTTCTCTTCTTTTAACCTCCTTTTGCATGGTCTTGAGTGTTCACACCTTGTGTACTGCAAAATACCAAAATTCTACGATTAATAAGAGTAAATGATCTTGAAACGTTCCTTAATCTAAGCAATATGGTATAAAATGTGCCAAAATTCTCCGGCACATTAGTCACAGATATTTCACAGATCATGTTTATCTCTTGTGCATGAACGCTTCTTATGCCAATGGGTCTGTTTGATTATGTTTGCCCTGATGGACCTGGTTCAACTGGGTAGGCATTTGTTAATCTTCAAAACCATGCAGTGACTTGGTTCAATAGTTATGTATCCAATGTTATCTCACTTTTGCTAGACAATATAGAGTCTTGTTCGCCTGGTGTATCACCCTATTATAAGACACTGCACCTCCATTTTTCATTGTGTTCCTCCTCTTCCAAAGCTCCCACATGATCACTATTGTTACTGTCTGAAATAATGTCTTGAGTTTTGGGCAGCATTGAGAATTCCACCATGATCTTACAGCTTGATGAACCTGCACCAGGTTCACTACTATACAGGTTGCCTGAAGAAAAGTCTTTCACACCCTAGGTGCAGTAGTACTTGTAAGTAATAAATGTTGAAAGGTGTCTTCTTGAGGTTGCTAGCAACACCAACACTTAGAAACAATCAAGTATCCATTTCTCTTCCAAATATCATTAGTAGGTATCTTGCCTTTCCATAATCTCCATATAAAAAAATGACATTTTGAAAGGGAAACCTTTGGTCCACAACATCTTGTATTCAGAATTTGTAGGAGCCCCATGCCTTAGCATTTACTATGAACTACTTACTAAGAACATGCCTGAAGTTGTTGGCATCCACCTAGGTGTGTCCCAGTATTCATCACTACTTTCAAAATACACCTCTTACCTTATATGATTTGCAATATCACCTCGAAAAGATTGATCTAGTTGTTGTTCATTCCATCTTCATCTCAAAAATTAGCCATTTCTTCTAGTTCTTCATTAATATGAAACTCTAGAGGCACAACATGGTACAACGCACTTAATCCAGCCTAGTTCGCATGTCATACATTAGTAGAACCCTTATTCATCTCCCATAGAATCTCATGTTCCACTTCCTCCCTTGCCTCTAGCATCTTTCTCCATACATGTGAACCCTCTCCAAATTGCACTACTATAGGTTTTTCCTTCTTGCAGTACTTATTCCATATGAAATTGTACCATAAATACTTTAAAGTCTTGAACATCCATCACAAATTAGCAAACAGGTCTTTGGATACATCAAATAGTGATCTAAAACTTAATCCACCTTCCTTTTTTTGGTAGGCATATAATTTGCCATTTGGTCCAGTGTCTGCTTCTTCCTTTTTCTCTTGTACTCCAAATGAACCTTGCAAATTTCTTATCTAAATGCTCCAAAATATTGTCAGGACGATCCAACACTGATAGTATGAGAATAGGCTTGCTTTGAAGTACACTAGTGATGAGTGTTGCTTTGCCACCATAAGATAGGAACTTCCCTTTTCAAGAATGTAGTTTTGCTTTCACCTTCTTAATCAGATCATTTTAGTAATCCTTCATCCTCCTTGTGTAGAATATTTGACACCCTGGATAAGTAAATGGAAACTCACCCTTTTGAAATCAAGTAATAGCACCTACAGAAGTGAAGAATGGTCTTGCCACATTAGCATGCATGTAATATGAGCTCTTTGACTTGTTAATTAGCTGGCCAAAAGTCTGCTCATACTGTGTGAGAACCTCAACCACCTTCCCTAAAGAATAAGGATCAGTAGAAACAATTATAATTGTATCGTCACCATAAGCCAAATGGTTCAAAGGGTTAGTCCATTTTGGCATACCATAACCTATAAACCTTTTATCCTTAAACAGCAATGATCTTGATAACACCTTAGCTGAAAGAATGAATAAAGCTGGAGATAAAAGATCACCTTGCTTAACCCCTATGGTAGACATAATGACACCTGAAGCTCGACCATTAACAAGAACTAAATACCAATTGTTAGAAAGCAAATCCCATATCATGTTGATGTAAGTGCTCATCAAATCTCATCTTCCTCAAAACATGCAGTAGATACTTCCAAGACACCCTATCATAGGCCTTAGCCCTATCCAGCTTGATCACAACATTTGTAGGCTTCCCCCTTAGCCTTATATCAGTGAAAATCTCATGTGTGAGTAATATGTTCTCAAAGATACTTCTTCCTTTAACAAATTCATATTGATTGGAGGAGATCAAAGATGGTATCATCTTCTCCAATCTATCACGTAGCACCCTATAGATCACCTTGTTTATGAAGTTGCTTATACTTATAGGTATTAAGCTTGAAAATGTGTGAACAAAAGGCTTCTTAGGCAGTAATAGAAGATTAGTGTGTGTAATTGACTTTGGTATTGAAGCACCGCCATAAAACTCCTGCAGCAACTTGAATATGTCCTCACCTACAATTTCTCAAGATTCTTTATAGAATATGCCAGTAAAGCAATCAGAACCACTAGCACTATCACCACTCAATGCAAATATTGCCCCCTTAACCTTCTCTATAGTTGGAAATTTGCAAAGTTCTATGATTCATTGATACCATAGCATGCACATTATTCGGCAAATCAAAGCATGTAGGATCCCCTTCTTGTGTGAATTGCCTCTGAAAGAATTCCACTATAGCATTGGCCATAAGGTCTTGAGATCAAAGCCAATTTCTATCTCTATTATGAATTCTTTTTTGTTATAGCTTCTACCTCTTACCATTCACATGGTTATGAAAAAACCTTGTACATATCCCCTTCTGAGAACTAAGTCATGCCTGCTTTTTGTTTCTAGTATTGCTTTTCAACACTCAAATACTTTTTCAGTTCAGCTTTTGCCTTTTGAAGTACTAACATATTCTCAATTGTTGGTTCTTCCTCAAACAACATCTCCTTAACTCTCACAATGTCTTCCCTAATAGCAAGTTGCTTGAATATGTCCCCATAAGTCACCTTACTCCATTGAGATAATGCAGTCTTTACTATTTTAAATGTCTACTTGAACATAAGGAAAGGATCACTGATGAAATGAACCACCCAATTCTGCCGTACCATCTCCTTGAATGTTTCATGCTTGGTCCAAAAATTGAGGAACTTGAATGGCTTCACAAATGTGATGCTTCCTCTCCACAACTTAGCAGTAGTAGTGCATGATCTGAGCCAGTCTTTATAAGGTGCTCAACTTCAATGTTAGGGAATAGATTCAGAAAACACAAGTTGACAAAAATTTCCTCCAATATCTTGAATATGCATTATGCATTTGGTATATTATTCTAGTAACTTCCAGCTCGCCGGCGATTTGTAGAACGTCGGAGCTACCAATTTTCACCATAGAATTGTCTAAAAATTGGTGGAGAGGTAGAACTCGATCTGGGGAAGAATATCTACCACATGGTCAGGTAGAACATGACCTGGGGGGGGAGAGGAATGAGGCACAGATGGGGTTTAGGGTTTAGAATTTACGGTTTAGACATTAGTAAGTGAAGTGTGAGGCGCCATCACGGCCCCGAGGTTGGGATTCCGGGTCATGATAAGTTGGTATCATAGAACTAGGTTTCCTAGGTCTCACGAGTCACGAGGCTATAGGGCTTTAGGAAAATTTTACTTCTTTCTCTCTTTGTCGTGCGACTTTATTCTATTACTGAAGTTTGAACCATTCTATTCTTGTTCTCACACAGGGTGAGAACACACAGTATCCACAACTGGGTAGGAGCCAGAGCCCATATTGCAGCCACTACTAGGGGTAGGGGTGGGAGCCAAGGTAGAGCGCGGGGCATAGGAAGATCTAATCCTAGAGAACGTGCAGCAGCATCGTTATGGAGACTCAGATAAAGCATGAGGAGGAGATCCATGTTTGACAAGTACGACCCGCTCAGGTACCTGAGGGAGTTATTGCTACTCTCGTACTTCAAAATGCCCTAGTCCACTTAGTGGGCCTTTATGCAGAGTGTGGACTAAGTCGGAGTATTTCTTATAGCTCTAGCTATCTCTCAGGCCGGGGGAGGAGCTCAGACTTCCACCACTCATACGCCGGAGCAGATGGCTCCCCTATACCAGACTCTGGTGGTTCCCGCGGTTAGAGTAGTTCAGCCATTTGTTGCTGCACAGACCGAGGATTGGCCCGTGATGACTTCTGACAGAGTGATGATGTTGGATAAGTTTACAAAGCTCTTTCCTATTCCTTTTGGGGTACGCCTTCTAAGGACCCACAGAATTATTTGGACCATTGCCACAAGGTATTGCGCAACATGGGTATTGTGGAGTCCAAAAGAGTCGACTTTGAACTATTTCAAATCACCGATTCTGCCAAGAGATGCTGGAAGGATTATGAGCAAGGTAGACCAGTAGGTTCACCACCACTCACTTGGGATCCATTTTCGCAACTATTTTTGGAGAAGTTTATTCCTTTCACTCTAATAGATGACCCGCAGGTAGTTTGAGCGCCTTCAGCAGGGTAGCATGATTGTTACCTAGTATGAGACCAGATTCGTGGACTTAGCTCTCCATGCAGTTGTCTTGCTTCCTACGGAGAGGGAGAGTGTGAGGAGATTCAATGATGGACTTACTTTCAGTATGAGGCTATAGATGGCCAAGGAGACTGGGGATGATGTTTCTTTCAAGTGGGCAGTAGAGATTGCTAGAATGATCGAAATGATTCGTGGTTAGAGTACAGAGGTTGTATCAGAGAAGAGACTTCGTCATTTTGGTGATTTTAGTGGTGCCTCATCTGGAGGAAGAGGTTCGTTTGGTAGATACCATCTCACATGTTGATTCAGTCAGCGCTTCAGGTAGCACATGGCGCTTCAGGAAGTCGTGGTTCTTATGGACCTCGTCCTGAGCATCTAGCCTATAGTGCAACTTCAGTTTCTATCAATGCACCACCGCTACAGAGCTATCATAGTGGTTACCCGGACCGTCAAAGTAAGTCTAAACTTCAGCAGCCGTAGCACCCAAGAAAGTGTTTTGAGTATGGAGTTACGGGTCATATCAAGAGGTACTATCCAAGACTTCAGAGTAGTGTATCTCAACAGGTTTCTTGTGCCATTTTTCTGGCACAAGTTTCTCCATCGCCTTCTCGGCCAGATAGAGGCAGGGGTCAGGCAGCTAAAGGTGGTGGTCAGACCGTCAAAGGTAGAGGCCAGCCTATTAGAGGTCTTCTGAGAGGCGGAGGTCAGAGTGGTAGGGCCCAACCCTATTTTAATGCATTCCCAACTAGACCTGAGGTAGAGTCATCCGATAACGTCATCACGGGTATTGTTCTGATTTTCCATAGAGAAGCCTCAATTTTTTTTATCCGGACTCTCTTATTCATATGTGTCATCCTATTTTGCTTCATATATAGATATGCCTCATGATTCTTTGAATGCTCCTATTTATGTGTCCACACTTGTGGCAGATTTTATTGTGGTAGATCATGTTTATCGCTTATGTGTAGTTTCTATCTGAAGCTTTGAGACTATGGTAGCTCTTTAACTTCTTGATGTGGTGGACTTTGATGTTATCTTGGGCATGGATTAACTACACCTTATCACACTATATTGTATAATCTTGTCAAGATTGTGACATTAACCATGCTAGGTTACCAAATTAGAGTGGAGAGAGAGACTCTTGACCATTCTACTTGCAGGGTTATTTCTTATGTGAAGGCTCGACATATAGTCGAAAAGGGGTCTTTGGCATATTTGTCCTCTATCCGTGATTCTAGTGCGGAGGTTCCTTCTATGAATTCAGTACTTATTGTGCGCGAGTTTCCAGAGGTGTTTCCTATAGATTTGATGGGGATTCCACCCGACGGAGATATCGACTTCTTTATGGACTTGGCTCTGGGCACTTAGCCCATTTCTATTCGACCATACTGTATGGCTCCGGTTGAGTTGAAGGAACTGAAGGAGCAATTGCAGAATTTGATTGACAAGGGATTCATTAAGCCTAGTGTCTCCCCTTGGGGAGCACTAGTGTTGTTCGTGAAGAAGAATGACGGTTCGATGAGGATTTGTATAGATTATCAGCAGTTGAAGAAGGTCACTATCAATAACAAATATCCATTGCCGAGGATTGATATTTATTTAACCAAATTCAGGGTGCCAAAGTGTTTTTGAAGGTGTATTTGAGGTCTAGCTACCATCAGTTGAAGATTATGGCATCGGATGTCCCTATGATAGCTTTTCGGACTCGGTATGGTCACTACGAGTTCTTACATGTAATTTGGCTTGACATATTCCTCTACATAATTTATGGATTTGATGAACTGGGTGTTCAGACCGTATTTGGATTCTTTTATGATCGTCTTCATTGATGATATTTTGGTCTACTCCCGCAATCGTGTTGAAAATGTGCAGCATGAGCAGCATCTTTGGATTTTGCTTTAGACTTTGAGGGATTGCCCGTTATATGCCAATTATCATAGTGTGAGTTCTAGTTGGACTCGGTTGCCTTTTTGGGCCATATTTTATCTATCGAGGGCATTAAAGTTGATCCTAAGAAGATTGAGACAATTCAGAACTGTCCTAGACCTCATCAGTTACACAGATTCGGAGCTTCTTGGGTTTGGTAGGATATTATCGTCGATTCGTGGAGGGGTTTTCATCTATCTCAACCCATTGACCAAGTTGACCCAGATTACTGCTCTTTTTGGATAGTCTGACGAGTGTGAGTTAAGCTTCTGAAAGCTCAACAATGCTTTAACTATAGGCCCAGTGTTGGTGTTACCTACGGGTTCGAGAAATTACACAGTGTATTGGATGCATCGCATGTTGAGCTTGGTACGGTATTTATGTAAGATAGTAGGGTGACTGCCTACGCGTCTCGGTAGTTGAAGATTCAAGAGAAGAATTACCATGTTCATGATTTAGAGTTGGTAGCCATTGTTCACGTGCTCAAATATCGAGGCACTATCAGTACGACGTTCATTGTGAGGTCTATACCAATCATTAGAGTCTCCAGCACCTGTTCAAGAAAAAAGACCTTAATTTACAGTACCGGAGATGGTTAGAGTTTTGAATGACTATGATATTCACCATATTATATCCTTTAGTGAAAGCCAATGTGGTGACCAATGCATTTAGTAGGAAGGTAGAGAGAAAAGGTAGTTTGGCATATTTAGCGGTAGCAAAGAGGCCACTAGCCATAGATGTTCAGGCTTTAGCCAACCGGTTTGTGAGATCAGATGTTTCGAAACCCATAACTTGCATTGTGGCACGGTCTTCGTTGTTAGAGCGTATCAAGGCTCGCTAATTTGATGATCCTCACTTGTTAGTGTTGACAGATACACTGTAGCGAGGTGGTGCCAATGTGTGATCGGTAATGATGGTGTTATGCGGCTTCAAGGCAAGATTTGTATTCCAAATGATGATTTTTTGAGAGATTTGATCCTTGAGAAGGAACACAATTCGAGTTATTCTATTCACCCAGGTGTCACGAAGATGTACTGTGACTTGAAACAACACTATTGGTGGCGCATAATGAATAAAGACATTGTTTCTTAAGTATCACGGCATCTTGATTGTCAACAGGTAAAGTATAAACATCAGAAACCGGGTGGATTAACTTAGAGATTGGAGACACCAGAGTGGAAGTGGGAGTGCATCACTATGGATTTTGTGGTAGGCTTGGCATGGACCTTGAGGGAATATGATGCAGTCTGGGTTATTGTGGATCGGTTGACTAAGTCCCCACACTTCATTCCAGTGGAGACTTCCTATTTTTCAGATAGATAGGCTCAGATTTACATTGAGAAGATTATCCGCCTGCACGGTGTGCCCATATTTGTTGACCAAATTCACTGCATGGTTTTGAAGATTGACAAATGTCTACCAAGTTTAACCAGGTCCATTAGAACACACAAACTTGAACGGACCCAATGGCACATGTACCGTCTATGTACAGGAGATAAACGTGATTGTGAATTATCCATGAACCAAAAGGTTGTCTCCTAATACGAAAAGGTTGCAAATTGCTAAGAGGTAAGAGTTCGAGTTCAACGAGGATAGAAACGAAGGAAAGAAGTTGAGATGGATACAAACTCTTCTACCAAGGAAGAGTTGCATTGAAATTGAACAACACATCTCAACGACTGACTCTATAAAGAGTTGAAGCATTCCTTCTGAAAAAGAGACGCACAAATACTGAAGTGAATCAAGATCTGAAAGCAAAATTCCCAGAGATATTTTTCAAGCAGAATCATTGTGCGATACAAAGGCTACAGACCAGCTAGAAGAACCAGTTCCATCTGCTTGTCATTGAGTCTAGTTAGTTGTAGTAGGTGATTTAATATTGTATATTTTCAGCTTTCTTAGAAGCAATTGTAATAGGTACACACTGTTCAAGTTAGACTTAACTTGAATCTTGTCGCAATTAGCTAGAAGCTAGTTTGCTACAAAGGGATTAGAGTTAGTCCTAGGATTACAAAAGAGTTTATTTTGTAAGTCCTGTTTGGCTTAGAGTTTTAGTGAAGAGTTTGAGAAAATCATACTGAGGAGTAGGTCATGGTTTTTTCACCTTTTGAGCCAGGTGTTTTCCACGTAAAACTCTCTGTGTTTTTACGGTACCGCATTAAATATTCCGCAATAGTAGAAGTTGGAACACCAAGAAGAACTAGGTTCTTCTAGTGAGACAGCACTCGAAAAATTGGACACCACACAAATCACCCCCCTCTTGTGTGGTATTGACGTATAAAACATCAATTGGTATCAAAGCAGGTTATCCTTGAAAAGGCTAACACCTTGGAAAAGATCAAAATGAGTGCACCACCTGGAAACTGGGAGGGTCAATCAACATTAAGGCCACCACTCTTCAATGGCCACTATTACTCCTGGTGGAAGAACAGGATGAAGGACCACCTGATCGCAGAAGACTATGAACTCTGGGACATAGTCACTTATGATCCTCTAGCTACCATGAAGAAGACTGATGAAGGTATAGATGTACAAATGGCTAGAGCTGACTGCACTGCTGAGGATCTGAAGAAGTGGGAGAAGAATGCAAAGGCCAAAAAGTGGCTAGTGTGTGGACTAGGTCCAGACGAGTATAGCATAATCCAAAGTTGCACCACTACCAAAGAGATCTGGGATACCTTGCAAGTAGCCCATGAAGGAACACCTCAGGTAAAAAGGTCAATAGGTACTCTACTATACTCTCAGTACGAAAACTTCACTATGAAAGAAGGAGAGACTATCCAAGGGATGTACACAAGGTTCACAACCTTGACTAATGAACTAAAGTCTCTTGGAAGAGTCATTCTTGAAGAGGACAGGGTTGAGAAGATCCTGACAAGGGTCTTGCCAATTTCCTGGGAAAGCAAAATCACTGCTATCCAGGAATCCAAAAACATAGCAACTCTGAGATTGGATGAGCTGATTGGAAACCTTACTGCCTATGAACTCAGAAGGCAGACAATGAAGATGGATGGTCCAAAGAAGGAGAGGAGTCTAGCACTAAGAATCACTAAGGTATCAGAACTGGAGGAAGATGAGATGGCCATGATTACCAAAGAATTCAGAAACTTTCTCATAAAGAAGAAGGGCATCTCTAGAGGAGGAAACTACAACAAAGCAAAAGCTCCAGAAAGGTCAACCAACGAGGGATGCTACAAATGTGGTAAGACTGGCCATCTTATCAAAAACTGTCTTAAGTGGGAAGTAGAATGGAAAAAGGAGAGATATGAAAGAAGGAACAAGAAGAAGGAATTGGTCCAACCCAAGAAAACCACAACAAAAGCTATGGTTGCTACTTGGGGGGAAAGTTCAGATGAGGAATCAGAATATGGGGAGACTAAAGATCAGTCGCTCATGGCAATTGGAGAATCTGATGAGGAATCACATGAAGAACCAGAGGTAAGAATCTCCCATCTTAAAAACAAAATAAAGTTCCTATCTAAAGAAAAACTATCTGAGTTGCTACTTGATTTCATGGATGATTCTGAGGAAGCAACCAAAGAGAAGGATCAACTCTCTAAAGAATGTGCTATGCTAAAAGCAAAGTGCATGAACCTGGAAATCAGAGTCAGTGAATCTGAAAAGAAAAACAATGTCTTGTTGAACCAAGTTCATCCACTTGAAACTGAGATTCTAGAACTAAAATCTGAAAATTGAAAATTGAGGTTAGGATCCAGTAAAAAGGTTATTGATCACTCTCATATCATGTTAGAAGAAAATATTGGAAAACTGAAAAACAAAATGTATGCCAAGGATGAACAGATAAGATCACTTAAAGAAGAACTTGGCAAAGTCAAACATGAATTAGATCGAACTTGTAAATGAAATAAATCCTCTGATGCCTTGACATGGCTTCAAGAGAATCATAGTAGCAACCGGAGAGGGCTTGGCTTTGGGAGACAATTTCCCAAGTGGGATCCCAAAAGCAAGTATCTCACTCTCCCTGAGAATAAAATCTGCATCCATTGTGGTAAGACTGGCCGCTACAAAATTGAGTGTACTGCAAAAGAGCAGGCTAGTCGAAGAAATGAGAGTTTTCTTAAAAAGAAAAACTGGCTACCAAATTGGGCCAGAAAGAGCTTGATTCATCCATTATCTAAGGACCTAAACTAGTTTGGGTTCTTAAAACTAACCCCTGATTTCTTTTGTAGGTTCAAGTGAGAGGAAGCAGCCAAATTTGGTATTTGGATAGTGGCTGCTCAAAGCATATGACAGGGAACAAGGAACAATTCCTTTCACTTGAAAGCCTCAAATGAGGAAATGTCTCCTTTGGAAATGGAAAGAAAGGTGAAATTATTAGGGTTGGTAAAGTAGATAAGGATAACACACGTTCCATTGAACATGTGTATCTAATAGATGGCTTGAAATATAGCCTGATCAGTGTGTCACAACTGTGTGACAGAGGTAACCTGGTTGCCTTTACTTCCACAAAATGTTTTGTGATTAACCTGCTAACTGACAAGATTGTTTTGCAGGGAAAAAGAATGAATAACATCTATGTCATTGACTTGTCCCCACCGTCTGAAAATGAGCTCACTTTCTTAAGTGTGTTGGACAGTGATCCCCTCCTGTGGCACAAAAGACTTGGTCACCCGACTCTAAATCAGCTAAAATAATTAGTCTCTAAGGACTTAGTGGTAGGGCTTCCTAAGATTAAGTTCAAAGAAGACAAATTTTGTGAGGCATGTGCAAGGGGGAAGCATGTAAAATCCTCTTTCAAGAGTAAAAAAATGGTCAGTACCACAAGGACGTTGGAACTGGTTCATATGGATCTTTGTGGTCCTATGAGAACTCTGAGTAGAGGTGGTAAGAAATATTTAATGGTGCTAGTTGATGATTTTTCTAGGTTCACTTGAACCTTATTCCTGACATCTAAGGATGAAGCATTTGATATGTTTACCTCAATTGTTAAGAAAACTCAAAATCAATTAGGACATCAACTAGCATCAATAAGATCTGACCATGGTACTGAATTTGAATTCAAAGTTTGCTGAGTTCTGTGATGAACATGGTATCAATCACAACTTTTCTACCCGTAGAACCCCACAGTAAAATGGGATTGTGGAAAGAAAGAATAGAACTCTTGAAGACATGGCAAGAACCATGCTTCTTTCGAGCAAACTACCACATAGCTTCTGGGCAGAAGCAATAAACACTGCTTGCTACATAATCAATAGATGCATGACCAGGCCTCTGGTAGAGAAAACTCCTTATGAATTACTTAAAGGGAGAAAGCCCAACATATCCCATCTTAGGGCTTTCGGATGCAAGTTATTTGTGCACAATAATGGAAAAGATTCCTAGGTAAATTTGATCCCAGAAGTGATGAGGGAGTATTCTTGGGATATTCATCACATTGCAAAGCTTATAAAGTGTATAATAAAAGAACTATGTGTGTAGAAGAGAGTGTTCATGTTGTCTTTGATGAAACTAACACTCTTTCTGAGAGACAGGAACTAGAAGACGAGGAGCTTGGACTGGTGAGAAGCAGTGATCACATTAAAGCAAACATGGAAGATGGAACAGGTGATGGACCAGGTTCAACTACCCCAAGAAACATGAAAGGGGGAATTCAACATCTGCAACCTGGCCCAGATCCTGCTCCACAGCAATAAGACACCATGGAATTGTCTGGGAATGAATAGTTGGTGCTCAAACCACACAGATATTAGAGTTCTCACCCTCTTGAGAACATCATAACATATTTGACATCTGAAATCAAAACAAGATCCTACTTGAAAAATATGTGTGCGTTTGATGCCTTTAATCGAACCAAAAAACATTGGTGAAGCCCTACAAGATGCTGATTGGATAAATGCCATGCAAGAAGAGCAGAATCAATTTGAAAGAAGTCAAGTATTGCACTTGGTACCCAGACCACTAGACAGATCAGTGATTGGCACAAAGTGGGTCTTCGTGAACAAGCTCGATGAGGATGGAGCTGTTACAAGAAACAAGGCTAGAATGGTTGTTCAAGAAGAGGGAATTGACTATGATGAGACCTTTGCCCCTGTGGAAAGACTGGAGGCAATCAGACTCTTTATAGCATTTGTTGCACACATGGAATTCACTCTTCATCATATGGATGTTAAGAGTGCCTTTCTCAATGGCTACCTGAAGGAAGATGTATTTGTCAAGTAGCTTCCGAGTTTTGAAAGCAAGGAGTCACCTGACCATGTATACAAAATTGACAAGGCTCTTTATGGTCTCAAACAAGAACCAAGAGCATGGTACGAGCGATTATCAAAATTCCTGCTAGAACATGGGTACAAACGAGGCAAAATTGACAGTACCTTGTTTTTAAAGGAAAAGGGTAAGGATCTCCTGATTGTGCAAATATACGTGGATGATATTATATTTGGGACGACTTCTGAAAACTTGAGCAAGGAATTTGCTATGCTTATGGGGAGTCAGTTTGAGATGAGTATGATGGGTGAGCTAAACTCTTCTTAGGCTTGAAAATCAAGCAAAATTCAAATGGAACAATGATCCATCAAAAAAAGTATGTGAAAGAATTGCTCAAGAAGTTTAAAATGGAATACTCAAAGGAAATAGACACTCCCATAGCCACAACTACAAAATTGGATGTGGATGAACCTGGTTCATTCGTTGATCAGAAGATATACAAAGGGATGATTGGGTCTCTATTATATCTCACTGCCAGTAGACCTGATATTGTGTTCAGTGTGGGACTGTGTGCTAGGTTTCAGGAAAATCCAAAGGAGTCCCACCTCACTGCAGTGAAGAGAATTTTGAGATATCTAAAAGGCATCACTGATTTGTGCCTTTGGTATCCTAAAGGTAGTAATTTCGACCTTGTAGGATATGCTGATGCTGATTATGTAGGTTTCCTGGTTGACAGGAAAAGTACTTCAGGCATGGCTCACTTTTTGGGCTCCTGCCTTGTCTCTTGGGCCACCAAGAAACAAAATTTGGTAGCTTTATCTACTATTGAGGCTGAATATGTGGTTGCAGCCTCTTGCTGTGCTCAGTTGCTATGGATCAAGCAACAACTCATGGACTTTGGTATAGATGTGGGATGCGTTCCTATTTTTTTTTATAACACTAGTGCAATTAGTATGACGAAGAACTCGGTTCATCATAAAAGAACTAAGCACATAGATGTTAGACACCATTTCCTAAGGGATAACTATGAAAAAAGAATGATCTCAATTGAATTTTGTGCTACTGATCAACAAATTGCAGATATCTTTACTAAAGCACTGAGTAGGGAGAATTTTGAGAGAAACCGGCTTGAATTAGGGATGATTAAAATCATCTAATTGAAAAACATTAATTGAAAAAAAATTTGGCTAGAAACACTAACATAGATAATCAACCGGACTAATCATTGCTCAGTATCATGACTTTATTGCCATACTCTCTTGCCATGTATTAATATGATTCCCTGGTTGCTAATGATGTTTTTCTATCTTTGTAAATTGAGGAAAAATAAAAACTTTAACACAATGAACCTGGTTCATCGCTGCTGATTTATCTGACTGACAATGTACGTACTCATCTCCATACACTTGTTGAAATAATTAAAGTCATACATGAGAAGGACTCTTTCTATATTTGGTCTGATTCAAATTCTTAGAACTTATTCAAATTGAACCAGTTTCAAGGAGTCCTATCATAATTAAAAGTATCCTACATTTAGGGGTTTATAACCGTCTAATCAATGTTAGTCCTGCTCGATTAGACTTCTACTTGACTGCTAATTATGCCCGTTGTAAAATTAATAGCCACACCTTTATAAAGCCATCATTACCTCCCCTCTACATAACATAATCGTCGAACCAACTCCATCCTTCACTTCACATCAAAAACTAATCATCTTTCTACTTTCCCAAAAACGTTCATAACAATGTCTTCATCTTCTCCTGCCTCTTCATCACCCATTCGTGATTACGATGGAGGACGTGATGAATCTGATTCTAATTCTCCTTTAGTATATAGTGCATACTCACCAGTTCAATCTCCAACCCCTGAAAACCCTCAAGTTCTTGAACCCTCACCTAACCCTACGTCAGCCCCCAGGGGACGTCGTGTGAAAGTTCTTTCCAGAAAATCTGTTGCTTCTGGTTCTCGTGAAAGATTCTTGGATGAAATTCTAAAAGCAAGTGAGGTTCCTGAGTCTGAATCATCAAGTGAATCTTTCAAATCTGCTCATGAGGACGAAGCACCTGGTTCATCTAGTTTTGAGCAAGGTACTCCTGAAATCAATTCTGAAACTGCTATTACTGAAAATAGGTTCGTCTTGGTTGGGTCTGTGGTTGATATTGAAGTGCCGAATAGGCAGAGAAAATTTAGGAAAGAAAGAGTTCTTGAGAGAGAGGGAGAAGGAGTTGTAAGGGGATCTGGGAAGGACGGCACCACTTTGGCTATCTATGGTCCCGTACCTGAGACTGTTGAAGGAGAGGTCACAAATTTAGGGGGAAGCGGTGTTGCTAGGGAAGCAGCAGCAGGTCTACAAAAATTTGCAGATGAACCTGTTTCATCCATCGAGGAGACACTGGCTGACATGCTAAGGAAGCTGGGGGAGACTTATAACCCCAAAAAGAAGAGAACTTAGAAGGCCAAGAAGGTGAGTACCCCAGTTCCTCCTAAGAAAAGGAAGGCGTCTGTGTCTGTTGATGCTCCAGCACCAAAAGCGTGAGCTACGAGAAGTGTTGTGCAAAAGGAAGAAGAAGAGTTGGAAAGAGCTCTACTAGAGAGCAAGAAGAAGAAGGCTGCAAAAGGGAAGGCAAAAGTTGGTGAGCCTATTGAGGCTGTCATTGTGGATGATGATTAAACGATGGATCTGGTCCATCATGAGGAGTAGCCTGCTCCTTTTGTGGTTCATACACCCAAGCGCAAAAAGGCTAAGGCTTCTTCAAAGAAGTCATCTGTTGTGTCTACCACACCTGCAAGCACTGCTAAAAGTACCAGGTCCAAGGTCAAGAAAGTGAAGGTAGTTGAAGAAGAAGAAGTAAAACAATGGAGTGGAGAAGAGGAAAAGAAGTCTGGTGAGCCATATAACAAACTTACTGTGTTTGGAAAATGTACGATTCTTTAGGGAAAGTTGGTGAAAGATCTGGATGAGTCTAGTATGATCTTTTTGTTGAATGCACTGGATGTACATGGTTGAAAAACGTACGATTCTTCAAATGGAAGGAAGACTGGCAAGGGATGAACTGGTGGAGTTCATGGCCAATGCAAGTGTAAAGGATGGCAGGGTGATCTCCACAGTCAAAGGGATTCAGATCACTTTTGATGATAAAGAGCTGGGTGAGATTCTGAATATGCCAGCTGAGGGCTACGATGATTACACCAGGAAAAGATGGCCTAGTCTTGATGGAATGGCCTCAGCACTAAACATCACCAGATTCTTTTGTGAGAATGAATAGGAGCCGGAGCCAAGGCCAGTTTTCAAGAGTGAAATGAAGCCACGGAACAAGTTGTTCTTTGAATTTGTCATCAAGTTTCTGCTTCCACGTCAAGAGCGTAGGCACATAGCGAGTTACGTGGATTTAACACTTATGGAGTGCCCGTATAGAGGAAAGCAGATTAACTGGCCAACTTTCATTATTCAACTCTTGGACAGAGTTAAAGCACACGCAATTCCATATGATTTTATTCTGAAAGTTGTGCTTGCCAATTTTAAGGTTCCTGTAAAGAAAGCTGAAATTGCGAATGCTAAGGATTACTTTGGGAAGAACACTTTGCTGACATGTGAATATCTCATAAATGTTCCGGAAGATGAACCTGGTTCATCTAGGAAGCATCCAGTCAATAGCAAAGTAAGATCATTGGTGCAGGAAGGAGAGATAAAGGATGCGGAGATCATTAGATTGAAATCTCGCCTTCATGATGTGGAAGATGAGCGTGATGCTCTCAGAGTTGAACTAGCAAAGGAGAACGAGAAAAATGAAAGTGTTCTGCAACAAATTCTTTCTCTCCTTCAGGCAAAGAACCCAACCTCATCTGCTCCTACCCAACCTTAGGATTTCCAGAGCCTCCTCAGTCCACTCATTGCGCAGTTCGGGATATTGTTCTGTTTCTGTTCTTTTTTTTTTTTGCTCATGGTTATGTTTTTTTTCTTTCTTTTTGTGCATGGTGTGTGATTGCTGACTAATCAATGGATTTTGCTTTGTTTTATTATTGACTTGTCTCAATTTCTTACTTAGCTTGCATTTATTGGTCTCTTGTGATGATTAAATCATGTTTGCACCTGCAGTTGCCTAAATGGTCATGAGTAATTGTTAATAACCTCCGGTACGTTTATCATTTTGCAACTTTTCGATGATGCCAAAAGGGGGAAGAAATGTGCTTTTATTTCAAATTTCAAGTGATATGTATAACCTAATGAACATGGTTTCTCTATGATAAATGCTTAAACACATACAAAGTGTTTGAACTGTATACATGGATAAGCACAGAGTTTGTCATCATCAAAAAAGAGGAATTTGTTAACCCAAGTCACTGCATGGTTTTGAAGATTGACAAATGTCTACCAAGTTGAACCAAGTCCATCAGAGCACACAAATTTGAACGGACCCAATGGCACATGAACCATCTATGTACAGGAGATAAACGTGATTGTGAATTATCCATGAACCAAGAGGTTTTCTCCTAATACAAAAAGGTTGCAAATTGCTAAGAGGTAAGAGTTTGAGTTGAACAAGGATAGAAACGAAGGAAAGAAGTTAAGATGGACACAACTCTTATAACAAGGAAGAGTTGCATTGAAATTGAACAACACATCTCAACGACTGACTCTATAAAGAGTTGAAGCATTCCTGCTGAAAAAGAGACGCACAAATACTGAAGTGAATCAAGATCTGAAAGAAAAATTCCCAGAGATATTTTGCAAGCAGAATCATTGTGCGATACAAAGGCTACAGAGCAGCTAGAAGAACCAGTTCCATCTGTTTGTCATTGAGTCTAGTTGGTTGTAGTAGGTGATTTAATATTGTATATTTTCAGCTTTCTTAAAAGCAATTATAATAGGTACACATTGTTCAAGTTAGAGTTAACTTGAATCTTGTCGCAATTAGCTAGAGGCTAGTTTGCTACAAAGGGATTAGAGTTAGTCCTAGGATTACAAAAGAGTTTATTTTGTAAGTCCTGTTTGGCTCTGTGTTTTAGTGAAGAGTTTGAGAAAATCCTACTGAGGAGTAGGTCGTGGTTTTTTCACCTTTTGAGCCAGGTGTTTTCCACGTAAAAATCTCTGTATTTTTACTTTACTGCATTAAATATTCCACAACAGTAGAAGTTGGAACACCAAGAAGAACCAGGTTCTTCTAGTGAGACAGCACTCAAAAAATTGGACACCACACAAATCACCCCTCTCTTGTGTGGTATTGAAGTACAAAACATCAATATCCATCATTTCTGATCGAGGCACGTAGTTCACATCGAATATTTGTAGAGACATGCAGCGTGGGTTGAGCACGCGGGTCGAGCTGAGCATGGTGTTTCAACCTCAGACGGACAGATAGTCCGAGCGCACTATTCAGATCTTCGAGGACATGTTATGTGCTTGCGTTATTGATTTCGGAGGTTCATGAAATCAGTTCTTACCTCTGGTAGAGTTCACCTACAAAAACAACTACCAGTCGAGTATTCAGATGTCGTCATATGAGGCCTTATATAGGAGGCAATGTCGTTCATCCATTAGTTGTTTTGAGCCCGGTGAGGCTAGGTTGTTGGGAACTGATTTGGTCCATGATACTTTGGAGAAGGTTAAGGTGATTCAGGAGCGACTTTGTATAGCTCAGTCCAGGCAGAAGAGCTATCCAGACCGGAAGGTTCAAGATCTAGCTTATATGGTGGGTGAGAAGATTCTTTTTCGAGTGTCTCCTATGAGGGGCGTGATGCGATTTGGGGAAAAGGGCAAGTTGAGCCCGAGGTTTATTGGGTCATTTGAGATCTTAGACAGAATTGGGGAGGTTGCCTACAAGCTTGCATTACCTCCTAAGCTATCAGGAGTACATGTGGTATTCCTTGTTTTCATGGTTCAGAAGCACCATGAGGACAACTCACAATTTTGGATTTCAGCACGGTTTAACTTGATGAGAATTTGGCCTATGAGAAGGAGTCGACGACTATTCTAGCCTGGCAAGTTCCATAGTTGGGGTTTAAGAGTTTTCCTTCTATGAATGTGCAATGGAGAGGTCAGTCGATCGAGGCAACTACATGAGAGTCCGAGTCCAATATGCAGAGTAGATACCCACACCTTTTAACAGTCCAGGTACTTCTCTATGTCCGTTAGAGGATAAATGTTTCTTTTAGAGGTGAAGAATATGACGACTCAATAGTTCGTTTTGAGTACTAGCCCTTATTTTCGTATTCCTAGACCTCCACTACCTTCATATGGTTATTCCTGATTTGCATACGTGGTCCATGTCTTTTTCCGAAAAGATTTTACGTAAAATTTTGAAGAAAATGTGATTTTTAGCTTTAAAAACAACTTGAGTTGATTGCGGTCAACATTTTGGGTAAACGATCCCGGATCGGTATTTTGATGATTCTGATAGGTTCTTATTGTGATTTTGGCTTTTGGCATAAGCATGAAATTGAATTAGAGGTCCCTAGGTTGATTTTACTTGTTTTGTTGAAAGTTAGTAATTTGAATATTTAGAAATTCCCTAGGTTTGACTGTTGGTTGACTTTATGGTTATCGAATTTGTATTTTTATTTTGGGAATTGGTATAGGTCTGTTTTGCTATTTCAAACTTGTCTGCAAAATTTGGTGCAATTCAGAGTTGGTTTGATAGGACTATGACACTTGGTTGTTATTCTAGAGGCTCTTGAGTTTTCTTTTGAATTTCATGCATTTTGATGTCCAATTCGTGGTTCAAATGTCATTTTGGTGTTTTGATCATGCGATCGACTTCATATGATGTTATTACACTTGTGTGCACGTTTGATTTGGAGATGTGCTCGAGTGAGTTTTTGATAGGTTTCAGATCATTTTAGACTTGTAAAATTGATGTTTTGGTGTCTGATGCTTTGTGCTTCGCGATCATGAAGCATCTCTCGCGATCTGAAGGGGAAACTGGGTCTGGGGGATGGGGGATGGAGGCTGGTTGCTTTTCGCAAATGCGAGAGGCCGATTTCGAATGCAAAGAAGTAGGGAGCTTACCCTTCACTAACGCGAAAGGCATCTCGCGAACACAATGCCTTAGGGATAGCGGGGAGGGGGGGGGGCTGCTGGCTCTTCTTGTTCGCGAACACGAAGGCTTGGCTGGAAGAAGCCTTCGCGAACGCAAAGATAATCGCAAATGTGAAGTCCAAAGGGCCACTACACTTCGCGAACACGTCAGGTGCTTCGCGAATGTGAAGAACACCTGACGCCCAGCTATATAAAAGTTAAAAGTGAGGATTCTATTGAAAAATATTTTTGAGATAGAGCTCGGTCAAGAGAGGATTTGGAAGAGAATTTCATCCATACTTAATTGGTTAGTTATTTTTGACTAGTTTTGATATATTTTCATAATCACCCATTAATTTTAACCATTAATTTATGAATTTCATGGTAGAAATTAGGGATTTTGGGTGGAAATTAGGAATTTTGCAAAATTGAGATTTAGACCTCAAGTTAAGGTCGGATTTTGAAACAAATCACATAATCGAGCTCGGGAATGAACTGGTAAAACAATTTGGTTCCAATATCAGGTTTTAACCAAGCGGGCCCTGAGTTGAATTTTGTTTTCTTTTTGCAATTTCATTAAAGGTCAAATCTTGTTTTCCTCGTGGGTAGTTTCTAACTCTCATTTTGAATTATTTGAACAATATTTGGCTAGATTAGACGGTTTCGGAGGATAATTCAAAGGGAAAGGTCGTGATTGAGTATTGATTTGATTACGGAAAGTGGTAAGTTTTGAGTCTAATCTTGACTTGCGGGAATTAGAACTTGTTGGACTATTTGTTATGTGAATTATGTGGGGAAACGGCGTATATGCGAGGTGACGAGTGTATATGCGCTGTCATGGGATTTAGCATGCGCGATTTGGCTGCTTATTTCCATGTCTTCATTTAATCCAGGTTATCTCTTGTTATATGCTTTAATTGGTA
>ML293515.1:0-22353 GCA_005239495.1 Nicotiana undulata | reverse complement strand
TGCATTGCTAAATGTCTTGCGGGAGCACCGACAAGCGATTGGATGGACAATATCGGACATCCGAGGAATTCCCGCCGGCATATGTGAACATAAAATTCAACTAGAAGAATGGAGCAAACCAAGCGTAGAGCATCAAAGAAGGTTAAACCCCTCTATGCAAGAGGTGGTCAAAAAGGAGATAATCAAATGGTTGGATGCCGGGGTTGTCTACCCCATTGCAGATAGTCCGTGGGTAAGTCCGGTGCAATGTGTGCCCAAGAAGGGAGGCATGACAGTGATCCAAAACGAAAGGAATGAACTTATTCCTACGCGGACAATCACCGGATGGAGAGTGTGCATGGACTACCGGAAGCTTAACAATGCTACTTGCAAGGATCATTTCCCTATGCCTTTTATTGATCAAATGCTTGATCGGCTAGCGGGAAGATCTTTCTATTGCTTCCTTGATGGATACTCCGGCTACAACCAAATCAACATCGCCTTGTAAGATCAAGAGAAAACAACTTTCACTTTCCCGTGTGGCACCTTTGCTTTTAGTCGGATGCCTTTTGGGCTGTGCAATGCCCCGGCCACATTTCAAAGATGTATGATGTCCATATTCTTCGATATGGTGGAGGATTTCTTGGAAGTCTTCATGGATGATTTCCCGGTGGTGGGTGACTCATTTGAGCATTGCCTTGACAATCTCTGCCAAGTGCTAAAACGGTGTGAAGAAACCAATCTTGTGCTCAATTGGGAAAAATGTCATTTCATGGTTGATGAGGGGATTGTTTTGGGGCACAAAATTTCAAAGAAGGGCATTGAGGTCGATCGGGCAAAGATTGAGATCATCTCCAAACTCCCTCCTCCAACTTCAGTGAAAGGCATCCGAAGCTTTCTTGGTCACGCCGGAGTCTATCGGCGCTTTATCAAGGACTTTTCAAAAATTGCAAGCCCTATGTGCAAACTCCTTGAAAAAGATGCCAAGTTCTTGTTCGATGAAGGATGCCTAAAAGCATTTGAGGAGCTTAAAGAAAAGCTCACCACGGCACCCATTATTGTCACACTGGATTGATCTCTTCCATTAGAGTTGATGTGTGACGCCAGTGGTGTAGCTATTGGAGCGGTATTGGGTCAAAGGCACAACAAAATTCTCCATCCTATCTACTATGCGAGCAAAACTCTTAACGGGGCCCAAATGAACTACACAGTGACAGAGCAAGAGCTTCTTGCTATTGTCTATGCTTTTGAGAAATCCCGGGCTTATCTTTTGGGATCCAAGGTGGTAATCTTCACAAATCATGCTGCTCTTCGCTATCTTATGGCGAAGAAAGATGCCAAACCAAGGTTGATCTGGTGGGTCCTTCTATTGCAAGAATTTGACTTTGAGGTCAAAGACCGGAGGGGCACTGAAAATCAAGTTGCGGACCATCTCTCTCGAATTGAAGAAAACGGGCGCCCAAGAAATGACTTAGATATTTATGATGCTTTCCCTGATGAGCATATTCTGGCATTATCCTCCTCTTCAGCTCCTTGGTATGCTGACATTGCAAATTATTTGGTGAGTGAGATTATTCTGGATGGATTGGAATCATATAAGAAGAAGAAATTTTTGAGGGAATGCCATCAATACTATTGGGAGGAACCATTTTTGTTCCGCATCTGTGCGGACAACATTATTCAAAGATGTGTTCCGGAAGAAGAAGTGATGACAATTCTAATAGCATGTCATGACTCACCGGTGGGGGGTCATCATGGAGGGAACCGGACGGCGGCGAAAGTACTTGAATGTGGATATTATTGGCCAACTCTCTATCATGATGCAAATCAAATGGTCAAAGCTTGTGACCAATGCCAACGCCAAGGGTCAATCTCCAAGAGACATGAGATGCCGATGAACTTTGTACTGGAGGTTGAGATTTTTGATTTATGGGGCATCGACTTTATGGGGCCGTTTGTAAGCTCTTGTGGGATGAAATAAATTCTCATAGCTGTGGGCTATGTGTCCAAATGGGTTGAAGCCGTTGCCTTGCCAAACAATGA
The DNA here is from genome assembly GCA_005239495.1 of Nicotiana undulata. Lineage (NCBI taxonomy): Eukaryota > Viridiplantae > Streptophyta > Magnoliopsida > Solanales > Solanaceae > Nicotiana > Nicotiana undulata. Next base: position 20,331 of record ML293515.1, on the reverse strand, counting down.
AGCTAGGAGCGTGACGGCGTTCCTGAAAAGAAACATATTCACACGGTTCGTCACCCCTAGAGCAATTCTCAGTGACGGTGGTTCCCATTTTTGTAACAAGGCTTTCAATAGCCTATTGGAAAAGTATGGTGTGAAGCACAAGGTGGAGACGCCTTATCATCCTCAGTCGAGTGGACAAGTCGAAGTCTCCAACAGGGAGATAAAGAACATCCTAGCTAAAATTGTTAATGCAAACCGGACCGACTGGTCAAGGAAGCTGGATGATGCACTATGGGCCTACCGAACAGCATACAAAACTCCTATAGGTACTTCTCCATACAGGCTAGTGTTCGGAAAAGCATGTAATCTACCCGTGGAGCTTGAACACAAAGCCATGTGGGCACTCAAGAAGTTGAACCTGAATTGGGATGAAGCTGCGAATTTGAGGCTAAATCAACTCAACGAAATGGAGGAATTCCGCTTCCATGCTTATGAGAGCGCAGCTATGTACAAAGAGAGGATGAAGGTTGTCCATGACAAGAAAATCCTGAAACGGGAGTTCCACACTGGTGACTTGGTGTTACTATTCAATTCCCGACTCAAACTCTTCCCGGGAAAACTCAAATCCAGATGGTTCGGCCCGTTCAAAGTGGTGAATGTCTCTCCTTTTGGTGCTGTGGAACTAGCAACTGAAGACGGACTTCGTACGTTCAAGGTGAATGGCCAACGCATCAAACATTACTTAGGCACCGATGGTGAGAGGCATGTGGTAGAAAAATTAGCTCTGACATATGGTCTTTGTCCCACCGATGAATGACCCCAAAGGAATACCAACTTCGTCGTGCCGCAACGTTAAATCAAGCGCTTCATGGGAGGCAACCCATGTTTGGTAACAGTTTCTATGTTTTCTTTCTATTCTATTTTTGTTTTCCCATAAATGTGGCTCGTGGAGCCATTTAACGAGTGTGAGTGCAGATAGCTCAGGCAATCGCAAAAGACAGGGTCGACAATTGCATTTAAAAGCCAAGCAGCGAGAAAATTGGCCAGTATGCGGCGCAGATGCGACCGCATTACCAGTATGCGTTTCGCATTTGCGTCGCAGACATCAACAGAAAGTTTAGGGCATCTGATGGCCATTATGCGATGCAAGGGTGCACTATGCGAACCGCATTACACGTATGCTATCGCATAGTGCACCGCATTCTGCTCCCCAGGTAAGTCCCTCATCTCGCTCACACGTTGCCCCACATAAACAAAAACAAAACAAAACAAAAAAAAAAAAAAACAAGAAACAACAAAACACAAAAAGAAAAGAAGAGGGAAACAACGGAAAACTCAAACCCAATTTCCCAGTGCATCAACAATCCATTACATTACTCCTCTTCCAGGATCAACTGCTCATCTCTCTCATCTGGTATGGGTCTCTCTTCCCTCACTGTTATCTAAGGTTTGCTTAAATTTCATATATGCTATGGACCTGTTGTATGCGTTGATGTGTTGTGTTTTTTTGTTTTTTTTTTTACGTTAAATCAAACGCTTCATGGGAGGCAACCCATGTTTGGTAACAGTTTCTATGTTTTCTTTCTATTCTATTTTTGTTTTCCCATAAATGTGGCTCGTGGAGCCATTTAACGAGTGTGAGTGCAGATAGCTCAGGCAATCGCAAAAGACAGGGTCGACAATTGCATTTAAAAGCCAAGCAGCGAGTAAATTGGCCAGTATGCGGCGCAGATACAACCGCATTACCAGTATGCGTTTCGCATTTGCGTCGCAGACATCAACAGAAAGTTTAGGGCATCTGATGGCCATTATGCGATGCAAGGGTGCACTATGCGAACCGCATTACACGTATGATATCGCATAGTGCACCGCATTCTGCTCCCCAGGTAAGTCCCTCATCTCGCTCACACGTTGCCCCACATAAACAAAAACAAAACAAAACAAAACAAAAAAAAAACAAGAAACAACAAAACACAAAAAGAAAAGAAGAGGGAAACAACGGAAAACTCAAACCCAATTTCCCAGTGCATCAACAATCCATTACATTACTCCTCTTCCAGGCTCAACTGCTCATCTCTCTCATCTGGTATGGTATGGGTCTCTCTTCCCTCACTGTTATCTAAGGTTTGCTTGAATTTCATATATGCTATGGACCTGTTGTATGCGTTGATGTGTTGTGTTTTTTTTTTTTACGTTAAATCAAACGCTTCATGGGAGGCAACCCATGTTTGGTAACAGTTTCTATGTTTTCTTTCTATTCTATTTTTGTTTTCCCATAAATGTGGCTCGTGGAGCCATTTAACGAGTGTGAGTGCAGATAGCTCAGGCAATCGCAAAAGACAGGGTCGACAATTGCATTTAAAAGCCAAGCAGCGAGCAAATTGGCCAGTATGCGGCGCAGATGCGACCGCATTACCAGTATGCGTTTTGCATTTGCGTCGCAGACATCAACAGAAAGTTTAGGGCATCTGATGGCCATTATGCGATGCAAGGGTGCACTATGCGAACCGCAATACACGTATGTTATCGCATAGTGCACCGCATTCTGCTCCCCAGGTAAGTCCCTCATCTCGCTCACACGTTGCCCCACATAAACAAAAACAAAAAAAAAACAAAAAAAAACAAGAAACAACAAAACACAAAAAGAAAAGAAGAGGGAAACAACAGAAAACTCAAACCCAATTTCCCAGTGCATCAACAATCCATTACATTACTCCTCTTCCAGGCTCAACTACTCATCTCTCTCATCTGGTATGGGTCTCTCTTCCCTCACTGTTATCTAAGGTTTGCTTGATTTTCATATATGCTATGGACCTGTTGTATGCGTTGATGTGCTGTGTTTTTTTTTCCCGCTTTTCGCCTTGTCTTTTTAGTACAGGCGTATAGGGGAGGGGGAAGGGTCGACGGGGGGAATTGCCCTGAAGCGAATCCGTCATTTTTAGGGCTTAACATAGACTCTGCGGTTCGCATTTCTCAAATGCGGACCGCATTTGTATCGCAAATCTAGCCCTAGTCTCCTTTGAGAAGACGAATTATGCGGCGCATTTGCGGTCGCATATTCAAAATGCGAATCGCTTCTGTGCCGCATGCACGCACAGTGCACTCCCCCTCCCAACTCCCATTCTGCGATCGCATGTTCACTTTTGAGGTGGATTATGCGATCGCATTACTGAGTCCATTTTTGTCCATGCACTTCTGCGATGCGTATGCGAACCGCATGATGTTTATACGATTGCATATGCCATCGCATCAGTCTTTTTGTTAACCTGTGTGTCCTCTTGCGACTTGTTTGCGATTCGCATTATGGTAATGCGATCGCATGCCACGTCGCATAAGTGTAATTTTCTGTACTTGGGTGCATGTTTTCATCCTTGATGTTTATTTTGTCCGTCCATCCACTCACAAGTATTTTCTCGTTGCAGAAATGGGTCGCAAGCATGTTTCCCCCGCTGCTAAGAGAACTTCCACAAGCAAGCCGGCACAGCCATCCAAGCGTGCAAGACACGCACCTCCACAGAACATAGTTGACAGCTCCTCCCAATCTGATGAGGGGGACACTGAACCGGAGGTAAATTTGGAAGCCGAGGTACGGAGGAAACAGGAGGATGACTATCAGCTGCGCATTTCGTTGCCCCTGTCTAGACAGCTGTACCGGGAGGGTCTGAGCACACGAAAGATCCTTCCTGAGAAAAGGCTCAGTCTCAAGGGCCTGCAAGAGCGGTTCCCCCATATTCTAGACAACATAAAAGCTATAAAATGGGAATGTTTCACCGAACCCCTTGAAGAGTACAATGAAACGATGGTTCGAGAATTTTATGCCTCTTACGCTGCTTCTCGAAATGCCCATCACAAGAGGAACAAGATCTTCAGTGAGCAAGTGCTAGTCAGGGGGGTGGAAGTAGCCTGCCACCGGAAAGCTATTCATGCTCATTATTTCTCAACACCAAGCCCGAGTACAGCAGAATACGAGGCCAAGCTGGCCAACCATGATGGAGAGCGTGCTTGGGTCGCCTCTGTGATTGCTAGGGGACTCCGGCTTGGATCTCTCCTGCCCACAAGATTTACAAAGAGGATCTCACGAGGGAGGGGAGATTCTGGCTATCTTTTGTTGTCTCCCGCCTGATTCCCTCAAGGAACGAAATAGATATAAGCATCGAGAAAGCCATTCTCGTTGCCTGCATTATATCAGGGATCACTGTGGATGTGGCCGACATTATTTTCCAACAGATTGGGGTCCGAGCTTGGCAGAAGAAGAATTCATTCCCTTTCCCTTGCCTCATTACTGCATTATGCCGGGATGCTGAGGTACCTCTTCTACCTTCTTGTGACAAGACTGTAAAGGCCGACAAGGATATCAATATTACTCGCATCAGTGATGCGAGGCCCAGAGCAGCAGCTGCATCTCCAGTCATCCCTATGCATATCCCCACAGAGGACGAGCCCTCAGAGCCTCAGCCTTCTGCACTACCCTCAGAGTCTCAGCCATCTCCAACATTGCCATCCACTACTTCCTCCCAGCCAGATGCCAGTGCCAGTACCCCCCTCGGCCATCCCGCTGCCTATTCTCTCTCGGTTTGGTCGCCTAGCTCAGCACACCAATGCTAAGGTCGACAAGCTTGTGAGTGAGCTTCCCACTTTGATCCGGCAGGCCCTTACTCCTATTCAGTCTTCAGTGACTGCTCTCGAGGGTCGCCTCCAAGAACTTGAGGCTCGCATCGAGAAGGTGGAGCGAGGTGAGGTTAGATACTTTCTAGAGGTCCGGACCGATGTGTCCACTCTGAAGACGGAGCTCCACCGGCTACAACATTTGGAGTTTGATTTCTCTTCGCTTATGCCTAAGGAGGGGGAGCAAGGAGAGGGAACCTCCGAGCCTGGGCTAGGGCTTGATTTCTCTACTCTTATGACAGCCTAGGCCACCCCTCTTGTCCCTTCACCTCCTTCTCCTCCTGCACCAGTTGATATACCCTCTGGAGAGGAATCTGATCACTCTTCAGCTTCTGAGGGTGAGGGGTCAGACGAGGGGTCTTCATGGTCCGATGAAGAGGAGCAGGGCCCTCAGGAGAAGGGAAAGGGCGTTGCTTCCACCACAGTTACAAAGGCGGTTGAGGAGGAGCAGCTACAGATTGCCATTCAGCGCTCCTTGGTGGACAAAGTTGTCCCGGTCGCAATTCCGCAGTCAAAATACGGGAGCAGCACTTCTTCTACCCAGCAGACCACCGACTCCCGTAGCGCGTAGTGCGACCCAGGGAGCCCCTCACTCTGTCTTTACATTTCTTATGCATTGGGGACAATGCATGATTCTTTGTTGGGGGTGGTGCTGTATTTATGCTTTTGTGACAACTTGGAGGATATTGTACTTGTATTTTGTTCTGTTTTATGTTATGTATGTTGTCATTTTTATTTCGTTAGGTATGAGATATCTCCAAGTTGTCAGTAAACCAGATGTACATATACCTTTTGTAGTACTAATGTATTTCATTACCGTTAACTCTTGTTTGCAGTTTTTATGAAGAAAAAAAAATTAAAAAATAAAATAAAAAAAAGCCTAAGTTGGGGGTGTAGTGTCAAGGTGGAATCCGAAAAGGTACTCTCTTGAAATCAAGCTCCAAAAGAAAAGTACAAAAGAAAAATACAAAAGGAAAATACAAAAAAAAATATGGGAGCTTTAAAGAGACTAATTGAGGTATTTAAAGTGGTTCTTTGTTGGTAACTAGATGCGAATGAGGCCATGTGGTTTGAATAGAAACAAAGTGCATCAAGAAAGAAAAATGTGAGTAGTATTCAAGGAGGGTATTATGTATTTGGGTGTTTAACATTGAATATATGCATAATGGGTTGTTGATATTTATTTACTTTTCATTATACATTTCTTGTTAGTGGTTGCAAACATTAACTTATGCCATAATTCTTTCTTAGCTTGGAAAAGTGGGTTAGAATTGGTAAGATTAAATAACAAAGACTCAAGGCTTTAAACCTTGTTTAATAGAATCACTTAGGGATAAGATGGTGTTATTTGGCATAAAGTGATTTGGATTTCAGTGCAACTCTTTTATATTTGGAAAAATTATAAAGAGGAAATACTACTCTATTATTGGAAAATATTGGGTAGCCATCTAGAAATCAATTGCATATTAAGAACGTCCCATTAGAAATATATCATATTAATACCTATTTGCATTACACGTCATAAAAAGGGGACACAACCTTGGTTCACCTAATCATATTAACTATACTTTTAAGTAAATCTCATTGCTACTACTTCTATTAGTTTACTACACAACCAACCCCCATCTCCCCATTTACTAATGGAATGGAATTATGATTTGAGTTAAGAATCACACTATCAAAGTAACATTTTCACACCTATTCCCTGTGGGATTCGACCCCAACCTCGTTGGGTTATTATATTTGACTTCGACCGCTTTACACTATTTTAAAGTGTAATTTGAGTGTATCAAGATGTGACTACCACCTGCTCGTTCTTTAGGACAAGGTTCAGCGAGGTGATGCTAGAGATGTGACTATTGGTAATGACGGCGTGTTGAGGATGCATGGTCGGTTATGTGTTCCCAATGTGGATGGGCTTCGGGAGTTGATTCTTGAGAAGGCCCACAACTCGCAGTATTCCATCCATCCGGGTGCCGCGAAGATGTACCAGGATTTGAGACAGCACTACTGGTAGAGGCAGATGAAGAAGGATATAGTTGGGCTTGTGAGTCGGTGTCTCAACCATCAGCAGGTTAAGTGTAAACATCAGAGACTGGGTGGTTTACTTCAAAGGTTAGAGATCCTAGAGTGAAAGTGGGAGCGGATCACCATGGATTTCATAGTTGGGCTCCCACGGACTTCGAGGAAGTTCGATGCTATTTGGGTGATTATGGATCGGCTGACCAAGTCCGAGCACTTCATTCCAGTTGGTAATACTTACTCTTCAGAGCGGTTTGTTGAGATTTACATCTGAGAGATTGTTCGTCTGCATGGTGTCCCATTGTCCATCATTTCAGATAGAGGCACTCAGTTTACACTGCAGTTTTGGAGGGTCGTGCAGGGAAAGTTGGGTACTCATGTTGAGTTAAGCACAACCTTTCACCCTCATACGGACAGACAGTCCGAGCGCACTATTCAGATATTGGAGGACATGTTACGCGCTTGTGTCACTGACTTTGGGGGTTTATGGGACCAGTTTTGCCGCTCGTGGAGTTTGCATATTACAACAGTTATCAGTCGAGCAGTCAGATGGTTCCGTATGAGGCTTATATGGGAGGAGGTGTAGGTCTCCAGTAGGATGGTTTGAGTCGGGTGAGGCTAGGCTCTTGGGTACAATTTTGGTCCAAGATGCATTAGACAAAGGTGAAATTGATTCAGGAGTTGCTTCTCACGGTGCAGTCTAGGCAGAAGAGCTATGTGGACAGGAAGGTCTGTGATGTGTCTTTCATGGTCGGGGAGAAGGTCTTGCTGAAGGTATCACCCATGAAGGGTGTTATGAGGTTTAGAAAGAGGGGCAAGTTGAGCCCCCGTTTCATTGGGCCTTTTGAGGTGCTTCAAAGGATAGGGGAGGTGGCTTATAAGCTCGCCTTGCCACCCAGCTTGTCGAGTGTGCATCTAGTGTTTCATGTTTCTATGCTCCGGAAGTATATCGATGATCCGTCTCATGTTCTGGATTTCAGCGCGGTTCAGTTGGATGGTGATTTGACTTATGATGTGGGGTCGATGGTCATTTTTGATCGACAAGTTCGGAAGCTAAGGTCAAAGGATATAGCTTCAGCGAAGGTGCAGTGGAGAGGTCAGCATATGGAGGAGGCCATGTGGGAGACCAGTCGAGAGATGCGGAGCAGATATCCACACCTATTTGAGACTCCAGGTATCCTATCTAGTCTCGTTCGAGGACGAACGTTTGTTTAAGAGGGGGAGGATGTAATGACCCGGTCAGTCGTTTCGAGAGTTATAGCCTTGTTTCCCCATTTCTAATTCTTTTTGTGTTCTTCAGCTATATTATGATATATCGGGTTGGTTTGTTCGGGTCCAGAGTGGTTTCGGAGTGAATTGAGACACTTAGTCTCTAAATTAGAAGCTTAAGTTAGGAAAGTCGACCAGATGTTGACTTATGTGTAAACAATCTCGAATTTTAATTTTGATGGTTCCGTTAGCTCCATTACGTGATTTTGGACTTGGGAGCGCATCCAGAATGTGATTTGGAAGTCCGTATTAGAATTAGGCTTGAATTGGCGAAAGTTAAAAATTTGACGATTTTGGTCGGCAGTGGAAATTTTGATATCGGGGTCGGAATGGATTTCCAGAATTTGGAGTAGGTTCATGGTGTCATTTTTGACGTGAGTGTAAAATTTGAGGTCATTCGTATGTGGTTTGATAGGTTTCGGCGTCGTTTGCGAAATTTGGAAGTTTAGAACTTCTTTGGCTTGAATCCGAGGGTAATTTGGTGTTTTGAGGTTGTGTTGGGTGACTCAAAGCTTCGACTAAGTTCGTATGATATTATGGGACGTGTTTATATGTTTGGTTGAGGTCCCGAGGGCCTCGGGGTGATTCCAGGTGGTTAACGGAAGGTTTGGAGTTGAAGAAATGCAGTAGAAGTTGTTGGTTCTAGTGTTTCCGCACCTACGGTGGGGAGCCCGCAGGTGCGAGCCCGCAAAAGCGAAGAGGAGTCACAGAAGTGTCCACAGTCGAGATGGGCAGGAGCCGCAGGTACGAGATATTCCGCACCTGCGTGGACCGCAGATGCGGGAAGCTGGGCACAGGTGCATTGGGAGGCCACAAGTACAATGGATTTCCGCACCTGCGATGGACGCATATGCGGTCTTGGAGCCGCAGGAGCGTAGGATGGGATTTTAAGTGAAATCTGCACATGCGATGGAATTTCCGCAGGTGCGGCATCGCAGAAGCGACCTATGAACCGCATGTGCGGTTCCACTGGACAGAAAGTATAAATAGAGGACTTCGGGATTTCTTCTCATTTTCACAATTATGAACACAGTTTTTGAGCTTTTGAGGAGATTTTTGAAGGAAATTCAAGGGTTATCACTGAGGTAAGTTCCTTGAGCCTAATTACCCTTAGCTTTGGTGTTTTCCCGTTGATTTCTCACCTAATTAGTGGAGTTTTGAAGTGAAATTGAGGGTTAGGGCTTGGGATTTTAGAGAGTGGATTTTGGGGATTTGAGAGTCCAAATGAAGTCGGTCTTTGATAAATTTGGTATGGTTAGACTCGTGAGTGAATGGGCTTTCAGGTTTTGTGAATTTTGTCAGGTTTCGAGACGTGGGCCCGGGGGCCGGGTTCGGGCTAATTTCGGAATTTGGGCTATAATTTGATACTCTTCTTGTTGGTTTGGTCCCTTAGCCTAAATTGATTTTGTTGTATTACTTGTGGCTAGATTCGGGACGTTCAGAGGCCGAATTGAGAAGCAAGGGCATTCCTTAGTAGGACTTTTCTTAGTTTGAGGTAAGTAACGCTTTCAAACTTGGTTCTGAGGGTTCAAAACACAAATTATATGCTATGTGATTGGTATTGAGTTGACGCACATGCCAAGTGACGGGCGTGCGGGTCTGCACCGTGAGAATAGTGACCTGGGTAATCACGTGGCACCATTTAGTGACTCTATCCTGTTGATATCCATGTTTCATCGTGTGATAAAGTAATTGAGCCATAAATCATGATCATGTTTAGGCTTTGTGCCGGTATTGTTTGGACCCTTAGCGGTCATTTCTTGTCGCCATCTCACTAGTTTTCATTTACTATTCCATACTCAGTCATGATCATGCATTTTTATATCATGTCTCAGTCTCAGATATTTATTGGTTAATCATATCATTTTCCGGGTTATTTGCATGACATTGGGAGCCCGTGGTGAGATTGGAGAGGTTGATGACTGAGTGAGGCCGAGAGTCTGGTTACGAGTGAAAGTTATGGAGTCGGGCTGCACACCGCAGCGGTTCTATTGATGATTATGATAGCTCTTGGGTTGTAGGAGCCCCTCCGGAGTCTGCAACACACCCCCAATGAGCGTGGATGGTATTATTAAGGGAGGGATTTCCCTGTTTGTCCGAAGAACTTGATATTTGGAGATGGATTTCTCCACAGGGTTGGATTGCCCTTTTTTCTCGGTACTGGGTGACTTTCGGTCATTGTTGTACATATTCTGTTGATGGATTTCCTTGGGCCGGATGGCCATATACAGTACCGAGTGGTTGAGCACTTGAGAGTGCGAGTCTATGGTGCATCTCATACAGTCTGTGCATTAACATGTAGAGGATACTGAGTTGTATACCATGCTTTATTCACATCTGCATTTACTTTACTGCCTTGCACTGTACATTTGACTTGAAAGCATGCCTACGATTCTGCATATTTATTTCTATTATATCTGTTGAGGTTGAGTCGTCACTACCTTTCAGTCCAAAGTTTGGACTTGTTACTTACTGAGTTGGTGTACTCACGTTACTCCTTGCACCTTGTGTGCAGATCCAGGCATTTCTGGTCACGGCAGCAGTTGTTGGTTTCGATATTTTGGAGTCGGGGACTATTGAGGTAGCTGCATGACGTTTGCGGGCCTTGATTTCCTTTTCTTAGTTTATTTGTACTTTGAGTTTATTTCTATAGATATTGTTGCAGACTATGTCCCTGTTATTAGACGCTCATGTACCCATTGACGCCCCGATCATTGGGACGGTTGTATCGAATTTTGGGTGAATTCTGTTTTCAAATAGGCTTTTATTTAATTGTCAAACCTTTTCGCTATTAATTTCAAAATATGTTTCTATTGTAATGGGAAGGAAATGTTGGATTCAGGCTTGCCTAGTTCCACAATAGGCGCCATCATGATAGGGTAGGATTTGGGTCGTGACACCCACATCCATTGTAGTCTTTAAACCATTCCATTTAAAAACTACAGAAATCAACTTCTTAAACATTGTTCTACCATTTCAAGCCTCTCTTCTTTCCCTTTAACTGCTTATTAATTGATATATTAACATCTAATGTTTTGTGCTTTTTTGGCTTATATATTAAGGCACCCAATACCAGCCAACAAAAGCAAACTTAGGAATGGAGGTTAGCATAGCAAAAGTCGTAAAATTCTATGAGTTCTCTAGAAAAGTATGGATTTTCGGTGCTTTCGAATAAAGTAAAAGTTGTACAGTTATGTGATTTATGCTATAGGGGTGTCTTTTTGCCTTTTTCTCTATATTAAGAAATTTTTGGTTTTGCTTTAAATACAACCGCGCGAAGCGCAAAGAATTTCACTAGTTATATTAAAAGGAGGGTAGTAAAGCATGAGATTAAGCCAAGTGACATATTGAGAAAAAACCACTTGGCACTTCTAAAACAAAATTTAAATAAATTTTATGAAAAATCTAATATGGATTAGCAAGATTATGACAAAATCCAATCTAAATTGTTCAAAAAATGTTTTGATAATAAAAGTTCTATTTAAGGAATTTTCTCCTTTTAATTTTGGTCCAAAGTGATAAACGAAAAGAGTCCATTTCGACTGATTTTCCTCCCTGATATATTTTCAACTCAAGGTTTAGTTATGTGATATTATCCCTTTAATTTAGGTACTAATTCAATATAAAATATTTGGTTTGACTTATATATATATATATATATATATATATATATATATATATATATATAACGTCATTATTTATTTATATTTATATTCTAAAATATTATTTTAATAAAAGAATGGTAATTTACAATTTACAATGTAGTTAAGTCGGGTAACATATTAAGAGTAAGACACATAGCAAAATTAGGACAAATCTAATAAAAATTGCAATATTTTTTTTTAAATTAATAAATTATATTAATATTTCTATATTCATATCCATATTCATATCTATATCAAAAAAATTTATATACATAAAATAAGAGAATAGTTTGTAATGTGGTGAAACCAAGTGGCAAGCTAATAAAAAGTCATTTGGCAATTTTAGGATAAAATTAATAATTAATACTTAGAAAAAATTGTTAATGGAAGTAATTAATATCAACTCTATCCTAAATTTAACGTAAATCTTCTATCTCCTTCTTCTTCTTTTCTGGTGTCACGACCCAAAACTAACCCGGTCGTGATGGCGCCTATCGTGGAACTAGACAAGCCTATACTCTTAACCAATTCGTTTTCTATCATGACAATGTTTAAATATTAACCTTTTTCATCAGAGAGACTGAAAGAAAAGATAAAATCAAATCCAAAATACTGTAAAAAGAGAAATCCCAAAATTTGGTGTCACTAAGTCATGAGCCATACTACAACTGTGCCAAAATACATCAAGACAAACAATTGTCTGAGAAATAACTAACAAAGTACACAAAGGATGATAGGGAAGGAGAAAGGCGGGTCTGCGATCGCCAAGCAGCTACCTCGCTCTCTCCGGGGATGAACCGCAGCAAACGATCAACAGGCACTATCGTGACCTTGGGATACCTGAATCTGCACACAAGGTGCACGGGTAACGTGAGTACACCAACTTAGTAAGTAATAAGCCCAGACTGTGGGCTGAGAGGTAGTGACGGACTAAACCTCCACATTTATGACAGGATCAATGTATAGAAATTTAGGCATGCTTTTAGTTAACTAGACATCTCAAAGTGATAAGATAAGTACAATTCCGAACAGTTTAACATATGTAACTCAACGTACTCTACATCCCAATGGATCAACAGTATGAAATGCATAATGTACTCCCACTCTCAAATACTCGTCCACTCAGTACTGTATATGGCTCGCATAGCCCAGGGAAGATCCATCCCGGAATATATACACATCAGACAGAAGTCACTCAGTACTGAGGAAGGCCGATCCAGCCCTATGGATGTCACGACCCCAAAACACCCAGTCGTGATAGCGCCTATCGTGAAATCAGGCAAGCCACACATTTCATTTGCTTAAAGTTGTTTTTCAGAAAAATCCCTATATTTGCAGCAAGAGTCTCACTTTTATAAAGCATTAAAGTGTATAACATAATTAAAACCCAAATAAACAAATCCCCGATCTAGTGTCACCGAGTCATGAGCTACTATAAATAAAATGTCGAAATACAAAAGTAGACAACATAGTCTGAAATAATAAAAAAATATGACAGAAAGATAAAGAAGGAGAAGACGAGGTTGCGATCGTCAGCTGCTACCTCGAAGACTCCCAAGAAACTCTGACAGCGAATCAGCAACCACTACCAGGTCCCGATGTACCTGGATCTGCACACAAGGTGCAGGGGGTAACATGAGTACACCAACTCAGAAGTAACGAACCCAAACTATGGGCTGAGAGGTAGTGACGGACTAAACCTCAGAAATTAAAGTAAAACCACGTACAGAATTTAGACATGTTCAGAGTTCTAGCAGATAATGAAAACGGAATATGTCAGGTATGAGAAGTAACCCATGTATGACTCAGTATACTCTACATGCCAATGTATCAACAGTGTGGAATTTCATATGGTGCTCTCAACTCTCACACAGAAGTCCACTCAGTACTGGATATGGCTCTCAAGCCCAGGGAAGATCCATCCCGGAATGTACATAAACACTGGTGACCGTAGTCACTCAGTACTGAGGAAGGCCAATCCAGCCCCACGGAGAAGATCCATCTCCGAAATACAACACTCGGACAAGATCCATGTCCAGGTAAGATCCATCCCTCAATAACATCAATTCCGCTCACTGGGGGTGTAAAGACTCCGGAGGGACTCCTCTTAGCCCAAGCGCTATAACAAGCCAAAAAAGGCATGATCAATATCTCGCTTCGGTGTGCAGTGCGATCCCATAACTGTCTCTGAATAATAGGCTTCTGTCCTCACTCAGTTATCACTCTTTAGTCTCGCTCACATGGGCTCATAGATGCATGAACTAGCCTGAATCAATGATAAATGTACAAAATTAGCAACTACCGAGACTGAGACATGATATAATATGCTATGAGAGGATTGAGTATGTAACAGTAATAAAACACATGAGAAGACAGCAATATATGACCACTCGGGTCTCAACATTTTTTACGTAAAGCCTTAGCATAGTACCTAGCATGATTTTTAGCATGGTCATATTAACCACCCTAATGGAAGTGCGGATATAAATCCATAATAGGTACTAAATGGTGTCATGGGGTGAACCACGCCACAAATCACACGATGCACGCCCGCACGCCTGTCACTTGGCATGTGCGTCACTTTAATTATAACCATAAAACATATAGTTCGGGGTTTCAAACCCTTAGAACCAAGTTTGGAAACGTTACTTACCTCAAATTGGCTAAAATCCTAGCCCACAATGCCTTTGCCTCTAGACTCGGCTTCCGATTGTTCCAGATCTAACCAAAATCAAATTTATAACATCAATATAAATCCTCTGCATCTGCGAGTCCGCAGATGCGTGAAGAGGACCGCAGATGCGGAAATTGGCCGATTAAGTAGAAACCGCAGGAGCGCACCCTAAGACCGCAGGTGCGAAAGTGTTGGGCAGAAAGTATATAAAGGAACCCTTCGCGATTTTCAATCTTTTCTTTACCATTTTTTTTGCGATTTTGGAGCTCCATGCCGGGAATTAAAGGAGGGATTGAAGGATTACAGTGAGGTAAGTTAATTGGGTCTTATTTATGGTATTTGTGATGATTATTCCACTATATAATTATGAAATTTTTGGGGAATTTGGGGTGAAGTTAAAGGATTAGGGCTTGAGTTTTGGAGAGCTTTGATTGAGGATTTGAGGGGTCATTCGAGGTCCGATTTTGATGTTCTTGGTATGTATAGACTCGTAGGAGGATAAGGATTTTAGTGATGTGATATTTATCGAATTCCGAGACGTGGGTCCGGGGACCGGGTTTGGCCAATTTCAGGAGTTTTGGTTAATTTTGATAATTTTCGAATGGGCTTTGTTCCTTAGCATACATTGATGTTATAAATCTGATTTTGGTTAGATTTGGAGCAATTGGAGGCCGAGTCTAGAGGCAAAGGCATTGTGGGATAGGATTTTAGCTAATTTTTCCATGCCAACCTGCCATAATCCGCACCTGCGCAAAGCCCCTCGCACCTGCGGACATCGCACATGCGGCTCCCCTTTGTCAGGTGCGGCCACACCAGCAGCAGCTTTTGCTGCATTTTCCAAGTCTAGACCTCCCGATGACCATCCGAAATCACCCCAAGCCCCTCGGGGCCCCAACCAATGGTACCTACAAGTCATAAATGATCACCCGAACCACGAACCCTCGGAACACCCAAAATAACATTGAAACACCAAATCAACCCATGGTTAAAGCCTAAGGATTTTCAAACTTCCGAAATTCACCAACGATGCCGAAACTAACCAAACCTCGTTCGAATGACCTGAAAATTTTCACACATATCCAAAATGACACTACAAACCTATTCCAACTTCCGGAATTCCATTCCGACCCGAATAGCTTCTACTGCCGACCGGAAATTGCCAAAAACTCAATTTCGCCAATTCAAGCCTAATTCTACTCCGAACTTCAAACTAACATTCCAAACACACTCTTAAATCCCAAATCACCTAACGAAGCTATCCGAGCTATAAAATCCACATTTCGAGGTTGTTTACCTAATAGTCAACTTTTGGTTGACTTTTCTAATCACAAGGCCAACTTAAGAGACTAAGTATCTCATTTCTCACCACGACCACTCCGAACCCCAACCAATCGACCCAACACAACATAATTAGGCTAAGCAACACATGATAAGGCAAAAACAGGGGAAATAGGGCTAATCTCATGGAACGACCGGCCGGGTCGTTACAATGGAGAAGATCCATCTCCAGATAATGATACACCTCACAACCACTCGGTACTGTATATGTCTCAACGACCCAGGGAAGATCCATCCCAGAATACGTACACACATCACTGACATCAGTTGCTCGGTACTGAGGAAAACAAGCCAATCCAACGTCATAGAGAAGATCCATATCCAAATATAAACACTTCGGACAAGATCCATGTCCGGGGAAGATCCATCCCTCAATATCACTGCGCTCGGTGGGGGTGTGTTACAGACTCTGGAGGGGCTCCTACAGCCCAAGCGCTAACATAATCCAGATCCAGGCATAATCAATATAAAATGTTGTGGCGTGCAGCCCGATCCCATATCTGTCACTCAATATCAGTCTCTCAGCCTCACTCAGTCATCAATCTCCAGTTTCGCTCACATGGGCTCACAATGCATAAACTATCCCGAATCAATGATATAATGTGCAAAATCAATAATTACCGAGACTGAGACATGATATGATATGCTATTACATGACTGAGCATATAATATCAATGAAACACATGAGATGACAGTAATAAATGACCACCCAGGTCTCAACAATATTGGCGTGAAGCCTTAACATAGTACTTAGCATGATTTTCTAGCATGTTTACATTAATCACGTTGATAGAATCACAGATCAATCAATAAAGAACTACTAAACGGTGCCATGGAATGAACCAGGCCAAAAATCTCATGGTGCACGCCCGCACGCCCGTCACTTGGCATGTGCGTCACCAAATTCTAACCACATAACACGTAGTTCGAGGTTTCAAACCCTCATAACCAAGTTTGGAAGCGTTACTTACCTCAATCAAGCCAAAACTCTACTCTACAATGCCCTTGTCGCTCGGCTCAGCCACAAATAGCCCTGAATCTAACCAAAATCAGAATTATATCATTAATATATGCGAAAGGAACGAAGCCCGCATCAAAATTATCAACTTACATCACATATCCCGAAATTGTCCAAACCCGACCCCCGAGCCCACGTCTCTGAATTTGATAAAAATCACAAAACTAGAATCCTTATTCACGCACGAGTCTACCATATCAAATTCATCGAAATCTGACCTCAAATGTCCATTCAAATCCCCAAAAGAATTTCCCAAACTTTCTTCCACTTTTCACCCAATTTCCACCTCAAATCACAAATTAAATGATGAAATTAAAGGCATAATAATGGCAATTAACCAAAACTAGGTAAGAATCACTTACCCCAAACACCCACGCAAGAATCTCTCCAAAAATCGCCTTCTACCGAGCTCCCAATTAAATTTTGTGATATAAACTCAAGACCCTCGTTTTTGAACTTTAAATTCTTCCCAGGTATTCCTTCTTCGTGTTCGCGGGCCACCAATCGCGTTCGCGATGAATAAAAACTCTCAAAAGCCATTTTCAAACTCTTCTCAGACAGGCTGTATTATAATGGCTATAACTTTTAGTACAAAACTCCAAATAACAAATGGTTTAATGTTTTGGAAACTAGATACCATGATGTACAACTTTTATGTTTTGGTAATTTCCAATTCCTTATAGATTCTGAGATATAAGATTCCAAAGTCAGCCCTGTGTAACACAAATTTCTTCTGCCTCTTCTCGGATAGCCTGTAGTGTACCAGCCATAACTCTTTGTACACAAATCCAAATGTTAAATGGTTTACTTTTCTAAAAATTAGACACAAAGGGATACAACTTTCATTTATGGGTTATCAAATTCCTTATAAATTGTGAGATATGTGCCTCCAAAGTCAGACATGCGTAACAGGGATTTTTCTTCTTCGCGAATGCGAAGAACAAAGTCCCTGAAGCCAAATCCTTCTTCGCGAATGCGAGAGGATCCTCGCGAACGCGAAGAACAACACCAGACATCGGCATCAGCTATTGCAAAACAGCCTAAAATGATCCGAAACCACCCCGAAACACATCCGAGGGCCCCAGGGCCCCGTCCAATCACACAAACTAGTCCCATAACATAACACAAACTTGCTCGAAGCCTCAATTAACCTCAAACCACATCGAAATCATGAATCGCACCCCAATTCAGCCTAATGAACTTTAGAACTTCAAATTTTGCCAATGATGCCGAAACCATCCATACCACGTCCGAATGACCTAAAATTTTGCACACACATCCCAAATGACCCTACGAACCTGTTCCAATTTCCAGAATTCCATTCCGACCACGATAGATAATTTTCCACTACCGAGCGGAAATCGCCAAAAATCAAATTTCGCCAATTCAAGCATAATTCTACTCTGGACCTCCGAACAACATTCTGAACACACTCCTAAGTCCCAAATCACCTAACGAAGCTATCTGAGCCATAAAAATCACATTTCGAGATCATTTACCTATAAGTCAACTCCCGGTTGACTTTTCCAACTATTAAACCAACTTAAGAGACTAAGTTTCTCATTTCTCTCCACAACTACTCCAAACCCAAGACAACCACCCTAACACAACATGAAATAGCTGAACCATACATAGTGAAGCAGAAATGAGAAAAATGGGCTAAAACTCCCGGAACGACCGACTGGGTCATTACATTTGGTTTGTTTTATTTTTTATTTTCAGCTTTCATGTCTTATGATAGGCTATTGTTGACCAGACATAAGAAAGTCAAAATAAATAATTGTACTACAAACTTTAAATTGGTAGATTACTAAGAAATGGCATATTGTGGGTAATGCCACGCAACTGAAGTCTAGTAGATAAAACAAAACAAATTGAAGAATAAAAGTAAATTAGAGATGATGTGAGGATATTTATACTAATAATTAGTTTTAAAAATAAAATAAAATAAATTAAATATACAATACTTTAAAAATTATTGATTAATTGAGATAATTTAAGAATTTAGAGAATAGTTTTAAAATAAAATAAATATTTAGACAAGATTAAAAATTTACATATCTATTTATATTATATTTGGATAATAATATTAAATGAAGTGACAAGTTAGTGAAAAACCACATGAAAATGTGATTATGCTATATGTTAGACTTTAAATATTACTTTGAATTAGTTTAAATAAACATATTAAAGATCTAGATAATATAATATTATTGATACATTTAAATGATAAAAGAGTCCTGAGTGAGAGGATAAATTGTATAAATACATTAAATTTCAAGAATAAAAAAATTATAATTATCTAAGAGTATTAAAAGGAAAATAATCAAAACATTAAAGCTCGTTTGGACATAAGAAACTTTCCTTTTTTTAGAAAAAAATGCACTTTTTTTTTCGAAATCAGCGTTTGTTCATAAAATTTCTAATTTTCACAAGATGCATTTTGAAAATTTTTAAAAATTTAAAAAACTCCAAAAGGCTATTTTTCAAAAATTTCACTCAAATCGCTAACAAAACTTCAAAAACAACCCAAAATTATATTCATGTCCAAAACAGAACTCTAATATTTCAAATATCATTTTCACTTGAAAAATATTTTCACCATGTTTTGGAATTTTACAATTCTTATGTCTAAACGCCCAATACGTCAGTTGGTAAACTATTAAAGAATCACATGACAACATGAAAATATTAAATGAGTAATATAATAACTATAAGCAAAGAACAAAAAGAGAAAATAATGTAGAAGGATAAGACACATTTAAACTTGAGACGTAAAACAAAGTTTTAATGAGAATTTATTAAAATAATATGATTTAATATGTTCAAACAAGATAGATCATAACGTGGCATGTTTAGTATTCTTTAATATTGATCGCGGAAGGAAATGCAAGTAATAAAATCATGTTGTTACTGATTTAAAAAGAAGAAAAAAAATAGCTTATCCACTACGAGATTTGAAAAATGATTGCATGTCCTATTCTTTCTTAATATCTAATGATTGTCTATAATTTTTATGTGAAAGTTTAAATACTAAGGTTATTTGCACAAAACCTAAATAATACAAATCATAATTTGACATAGATTGTGTCTGCGCATCACGTGGGTTAAGCGCCAAAATGGGCTTGGCCCGTGAGTCCAACCCAACCCAACCCGCTACTTGGGTAGGGTTGGGCAAGGAATTTTTGAGACAATTTAAAACTGAGGCTTATAAGCCCAGCCAAGTCAGCCCACTTGACCTTGAGTCTTGACAGAGGCTAGGCTTGTGTCGGCCCGTGGGCCAAAAAATTAATTAATTATTAAATATTAAATATTGACGAATGTCACGACCCAAACTGGAGGATCATGACTAGCACCCGGGCCATACTTGCCGAGCACCAACGTATNGATCATGAACATACATCACATGGGATGACAAGATTGCTAAGAAACTACATAAAAGGTACGAGCTACATCGCTGCCATGAAAGACTATACAACAAAAATTATCCAACAAGGCATACCAAACTATACATGAGTTGACACCTGTCTATGAGCCTCTAAAGGAGTATAAGTAATGCAACATTGCCGGAACAGGGCCCCGACATACCCATAATATCTATAACAAAAATGCATACAAAGACCACGGCAAGTCCGGAGAAGGGATCTCGCATATGACCACTGAACTGGAAAGCCTATTATGGTGGGGGAGCTGTGTCTACCTGTCTATCAAGACCTG
This sequence comes from Nicotiana undulata, assembly GCA_005239495.1. NCBI lineage: Eukaryota > Viridiplantae > Streptophyta > Magnoliopsida > Solanales > Solanaceae > Nicotiana > Nicotiana undulata. The sequence continues at coordinate 5 of ML293515.1, read as the reverse complement.
CAGCA